>ML393002.1:27800-137971 GCA_005239525.1 Nicotiana knightiana
CCCCCCATTGGGTCGCGAACGTGGTGATGGTGAACAAGAAAAATGGGAAATGGCGCATGTGCGTGGACTTCACAGATCTGCACAAGGCCTGCCCAAAAGATTCATTCCTATTGCCTCACATTGATCAGCTCATCGACGCAACAGCAGGACACGAGCTGTTGATTTTCTTGGACGCCTACTCAGGTTATAACCAAATCTTAATGGAGGAGGAGGACCAAGAAAAAACTACTTTCATCACCCACCAAGGGACGTACTGCTATAGAGTCATGCCGTTAGAACTGAAAAATGCGGGGGCAACCTATCAGAGGCTAGTGATGAAAATGTTCAAAAAGCAGCTCGGCAAAATGGTGTAAGTATATATAGACGACATTGGTCAAGTCGAAAAGAAAGGAAGATCACATCGACCATTTGAGGGAGGCATTCGACATAATTAGGCGGTACAACATGAAAATGAATCCCGAGAAGTGCGCCTTTAGCATAACCTCAGGAAAATTCCTCGGCTTTTTGGTGTTGCAAAGAGGCATTGAGGTTAACCCCGACCAAATCAAGGTTATAGAATGAATACTAGAAAACTTAACCAGCAAGAAGTAGGTGCAAAAGTTGACCGACCGAATAGCTTCCCTATCGACTAAAAAAGGACAACGGACTCCAATGGAATTCCGAATGCGTCAATGCCCTAAGAGAATTGAAGGCATACTTGTCCTCGCCCCCGCTGTTAGCTAAGGCGGAACCCGGAGAACACCTACTGATCTACCTGGCTGTGTCCGACATTGTAGTGAGCGCAGTCCTGGTCCGCGAAAGCAAAGGTACACAATATCCAATCTACTAATTAGCAAAACCTTGGTTGACGCCGAAACGAGGTACCTTCACCTCAAAAAGTTGGCCCTGGATTTGGTCGTAGCTTCACGGAAGCTCATACCTTACTTCCAATGCCACCCCATCTTAGTGATCACGAATTTTCCCTCGAGGAGTATCCTGCACAAACCCGAGCTGTCTGGTAGGTTGGCTAAATGGGCCATCGAGTTAAGTGAGCACGATATAACCTATCAGTTGCGCACAGCGATAAAGTCGCAAGTACTCGCCGACTTCAGCGCTATAATAATGCCTGAGGCCGAAAGCGAAGCCACCAGTACTTCCCCTTATGTATACGACCTATGGATTCTATACACCGATGGCGCCTCCAATGCGTCAGGATCTGGATTGGGACTCGTACTCGAGGTACCGACATGCAAAGTAATACGTCAATACATACGGTGTCCCGATATGACTAACATGAGGCCGAGTATGAGGCTGTGATTAAAGGATTAAAATTGGCCCTCAAATACGGAACATGACGAGTAGTACTCCGATGTGACTCACAACTCGTCGTCAATCAAGTCACAGGACTTTCCAAATCAAGGAACAAAGGCTACAAAAATATCAGGCCGACATCTGCAAGTTGATGCCCGACTTCGATGAATGTCAGCTCGACCAGATACCTCAAGCGCAGAACATCGAGGCAAACGGCCTCGCCAAATTGGTGGCAGCCACCAAAAGTATAAACGGAAAGGAAAACGTAGTCACACTCCTCCACTCCACCATCGACCAAATTGAGGTACACACCATTAACATAACTTGGGACTGGTGCAACCGTATCATTGCCTACCTGCAAGACGGTGTGCTCCTGAACGACAAAAAGATACCAAAAAGCTCCGAATGCAAGCAGTCAGGTACAACATCATCAACAACGACCTATATAAGAGAACATATGGCGTCCCCCTAGCAAAATGACTTGGACCAAACCAAACAAGGCGTGTACTAGAAGAGGTACACGAGGGACATTGCGGAGCTCACACCGGTAATCGAGCCTTACTCATATGTCTCATACGAGTGGGCTACTACTGGCCCACAATGAAAAATGAGGCAGCTAATTTTGTTAAAAAGTGTGGACTGTGCCAAAAGTGCGCCCCAATGATCCATCAAGCGGGCGAGCACCTCCACTCAGTCACGTCTCCCTGGCCCTTCATCAATTGGGGGATGGATATCGTTGGCCCACTCCCCACAGGATGAGGTAATGTCCTATTTATTTTGGTTTTAACTGACTATTTCTCTAAATTGGTGGAAGCAGGTGCATTCGCTCAACTACGCGAACAAGAAGTGATCGTTTTTATATGGAGGAACATCGTATGCCGCTTCGGCATTCCCAGGGAAATCAGCTGTGATAACGGACCTCAATTCACAGGGAAAAAAGTCGTCGAATTCTTCGAGAAGTGGCAAATCAAAAGAATACTCCCCCATGTATACCATCCCTCTTCCAACAGCCAAGCCGAATCCTCCAACAAAACGATATTGAACATCATAAAAAATAAACTGGAAAATGCCAAGGGACTGTGGCCGGAGGTGCTACCAAAAGTGTTATGGGCATATCGCACCACGCCAAATACGAGCACAGGGGAAACACCATACTCACTTGTCTATGGGACTAATGCTATGATATCGGTCGAGGTCGAAGAGTCGAGCCTAAGATATTCAAATGAAAGCGGGCCAAACAACGATGAAAACATAAGGCAAGATCTCAATGAAGCTGAAGAACGAAGAGACATGGCTTACATAAGAATGGTAGCCCAAAAACAACAAGCAAAACAATATTACAACAAAAAAGTCAAAGTCAGACCACTCAAAGTCGGGGACTACGTACTTAAAGCCAAGACACAGGTGAGCAAAGATCCACGGGAAGGCAAACTGGGGACCAATTGGGACGGCCCATACAAAATTATGACGGCAGTAAGCAAAAGGTCGTTCCAACTGAAAATAATGGAAGTAAAATTGCTATCGACAACTGGAACGTCGCTCACCTCAAATACTTCAACTTCTAAAAATAAGGCGTCCTCCAAGTCGTACTCTTTTTCCCTCACCCGAGTTTTGTACCAATTGGGTTTTCTCGAGGAGGTTTTTAATGAGGCGACAAAGAGGGAATCTCAAAGTTTAGGTATCAATTATCGCCCAACCTCTCAACAGTTTCTCCAGGTCGGCCAATGAAGGGACTAGATAGACTGGGACTTCTCGAATGTACGTACGAACAGAGCAGAAACATGTAAACCTCTTCGATGAATGTACAAACAAAGCAGAATAGGCAAACATATGATGTTTTTACATGCCTACACCAAGTTTACACATTACTCCAACGCAAGAAATGTACATTCGACCTCGTTCGAATCTATTTTTAAGAGTTTACATTCGACCCCGTTCGAATTAATTTTAAAGTCTACATTTGACCTCGCTCGAATAGACTTACATTCGACCTCGTTCGAATCTATTTTTAAAAATTTTACATTCAACCCCGTTCGAATTAATTTTAAAGCCTGTATTCGACCTCGCTCGAATTGACTTAAATTCTACCCCGTTCAAATTAATTTTAAAGTCTGCATTCGACCTCGCTCGAATCGACTTAAATTCGACCCCATTCAAATTAATTTTAAAGTCTACATTCGACCTCGCTCGAATCGACTTACATTCAACCTCGCTTGAATCTATTTTTAAAATTTTTACATTCGAACTTGTTCGAATTAATTTTAAAGTATGCATTCGACCTCGCTCGAATCGACTTAAATTTGATTCCGTTCGAATTAATTTTAAAGTCTACATTCGACCTCGCTCAAATCGACTTAAATTCGACCCCGTTCGAATTAATTTTAAAGTCTACATTCGACCTCGCTCAAATAGACTTACATTTGACCTTGTTTGAATTTAATTTTAAAGTCTACATTCGACCTCGCTCGAATCGACTTATATTTGACCTCGTTCAAATTTAATTTTAAAGTCTACATTCGACGTCGCTCGAATCGACTTACATTTGACCTCGTTCGAATTTATTTTTGAAGTCTACATTTGACCCTGCTCGAATCGCCTTACATTCAACCTCGTTCAAATTAATTTTTAAAACCTCGCTCGAATCGACTCACATTCGACCCCGAGCTAACTCAACTTACAGTCGACCTAAGTAAAATTGCAACCAAGGCAATCAATCAAGAAAAACACTCAAAAGGAAAAACGAGGAGTTCAAGAGCAAGCAACAAAAGTATTATCATTCCAAAAAATCATATTACAAGGTCCAAACAAGTGCCCACAAAACAAAAAAAAGACAAGAAGAAAATAATAAAAATACAAAGGCAAGCATACTACTCAGCCGCAGCCCCGCCATCGCCCCTCGCCATCAGAGTACTCATCATAATATCAAGCACTAGGCTCGAGCCCGTCCAAGTCATCTTCACCATCATCCATCCCAGGCGTACTGGGGTCATAGCCACAAGTGTCATGAGCTGCATGTGCCTTAACGCGGGCATTCTCAAATTCCACCTCAGAAGCCTTCCCGGCCATCATCAAAGCCCTATATATGTCGAGCTGGGCCTCAGCATGAACCCACTTCTCGTACAAATCCCGTGACACACTGGGGGTAAGTGGAAGCATGAGAGGTAGATGGTTGGGTTTGTTGCTGCTCCTTGTCGGCTTTAAGGACGGAAATCTGATCGTTCAGATCTGAGACCTCTACTTCTAGACCGTCGATCCGCACTTCAAGCCTCGCCTCTTTAAGGGTGGAGGTCTCTGCTTCGCTAGCCCTCTTGGACCTGAGGACGCGGATGGTACCCGCTAGCGCTGCCGCCTCCGCCACAACAGTCGTTCTGGATTTCTCAACTCTCCCCAACTTCGCATCTTTGGCAGCTAACTCATCCCTGAAGTTGTTGGGCCCATCTTCACTTTGCTCAAGCTCTTCTAGTAAGGCTTTCACCCGAGCCTGGAGGTCGACACACTCGGCCATGGCCCCCTTGATCACCTCGAGCTCATCGTCTTTGGCCCTAAATTCCCCCTCGATCTCACTGCACCTGCCAATGTCCCTCACCAGCCCATCATCGTTCTCTCTAAACTCCTGGTCCTTTTGTTTCAGCTCGTCCCAAAGAGTTTGGAATTGACCGTCCTCACCAAGTATGTTGACCAGTGCTTGGTGCTTGGTACGATACTCTCTGTATTTCGACTTTATCCTCTTATAAAGAGCCGTCCTCTTCTCCTCCCGACAGGCACTCTCGATCTGTAGAATGAGAGTCTGATAAGCAAACGAAGAGAGGTCAGCAAAGACATAACGTAAAGGAAAGAAAGTGAAACGCTAAAAAAGAACTTACTCGCAGGGCCATCCCCGAAATTCCCAGTGACAGGTCCGCGTCCTTCAGCGCCTGCAGCATCCTGTTCTTGAAGTACATGCACAAAGGGGCCAAAGCTGGGACCACCCGTTCCGAGTTAACCAACAAGTTGAAATCCACGAGGATAACAATATTTCGAGTGGACCCCTCGGTCCTCACTTCTACTCGAGTAAACCTCTCTTCGAAGTTCCGCACTTCCTCAGGGTCGATATCAGAATCAGACCCGTCATCCTCTACAACAACTGTTTTGCCTTTATCACTGGCGGACGACGAACCGATTCAGCTGCCCCCAATCGGCCCCTTTTCGCAACGGCCTCCGCTGTCTCTAACGGCCTCTCCTCTGCGTCAACCCTCGGCGAGGGAACAGTCCCCGCAACTGGAGGACACATCGACTCTGTATCTAGAATGATCGGTCGTTTAAGTATGGTCGCTACCTCCACTCTTCTCCTTTTCAAAGGCGTCGCCTCCTCCTTGTCGGGAGAAGATTCGTCCACCAAATGAAGTACCGGGCAGGCCGGGTTCTCCGCTGATGGAACGGCCGTTTGACGATCGGGTTCGTTTAACACCGGAGTCTGGGAAGAAGTGTTCCGCACAGACTCGGCTAGGACGAACTGCATCCTGGCCGAGGCAAATGCCTGGAGAAATGCAGGATGGGGAGCCTTCGCCTTCCTAGAAGCCCTCCGACCTGACACCAAAGGGAAACCATAAACAAAAGAAAGAAATGGACCATAACAAGGGCGAAATGGTTGATAAGCGGAAATCCAACTTACCGGTCGAGGTTTTGGGCCCGAACCTCTTGTTGAAGGACGCCCAGTCACGGATCCCAACGGTGTGAGGCAGGACACGGGCTATCCAATCACCGATATCCCCGACCAGTGAAGGGGGATGTCTCTCAACTACAAGAAGTAAAAAGGAAACAAGTCACAAAACACGAAGATAAACGAGAGAATGTACTTCAAATAACAAAGATACTTACGAGCAAAATTCCACTGCTCAGGAAATCCAATGGGGTTCACCACCACGTGCTCGGTTTTGATGAAGAAATAGTTGAACCAAAACCGGCAGTTCGTCTTCTCATCCATCCGCGCCACAAGCCCCTTGGTTACGTGGTGGCGAAGGTGAATCATTGTGCCCCTATAGAAGCTTGGCGCGAAAAGGTACAGCATGTGGCGGATAGAGACTTCACAGCCGGCCAGCTCTGCAAACTTCGTCAGCATGAGGAAAACCTTATAAAGGTAAGGGGAGAGCTGCGCCGGGAAAACACCATAATAATAGCAAAACTCCTCCGCCAATGGAGGGAGGGGGATAGAATAGCCCACGTGGAACAAGTACGCGTAAAACGCACAGTACCCAGACCGGTGAATTTAAATCACGTCGTCTGCGGCCGGAACCAGGTCAACGTGAGCAGGAATGCCATATTTAGCCCTAAGGACGGCAAGATGCTTCGTCTCCATCTCAGACCTCGCAGGCTCAGGATCATGGGCAGGTTCATTCGAGAAGTCAGACCTGGAAGTAGGGTTATGGGGAATGACCTCCTCCACAGTGGGAAAGCTCTCGTCCTCCATACCCGTAGGTTCTCTGCCACTGGAAGGTATGGCCACCGATAATGGAGGAGGGTCAGAGACCATCTCAATGTTGAGATCCACGTTAGTCATTTTCCCGATAATGTGTATACGACAGAGCTGGGAATAAAGAAGGGTGGTGACGGCGAAAGTTTCAGGGAGCAAGAACACATGAAGAAGAAGAAGAATAAAAAGCAAAGTGCAGGGGTGAAGAAACCATAAAAGTTTCATTGAGAAGACTTCCCCCTATTTATAGGCAACCAGGGCTCCCGAACCGGTGCAAATAACCATCGGTGGCCCTATAATCGAAGCAACAGAGGCTCGAGAAACGATGTTGCGCATCGGGAAGATGCACAATGATGATGCGTGCGGTCGTGACGTCACCCTATACCAACCTCATTGACCACAACCCTCAGAACGACATGTCACCATCTCGACGATAATCATTTCTGCTCGGCCATCATGTCAGGATTTCTCCAGAACTGTTGCTGATAAAGTCCGCTCACTGAGGTCGACCAGAAGACGGCCTCAATAAGCGGAGGGACTAACTGTATGGGTCAAAATCCGACTGAGGAAATTCAATGAATATGAATGAACATGTGTGGAAGTTATGGCCGAGGTCGAGCAAGGACCAACAACGAAGAGTCGCCGAGCAAGACATCAAGGCCGATGTCTAATAGAGAAGCACATGAGCAACAACTATAATAGTCTTGGAATTATCAAAAGGAATATTCAATCTAATATTCCCCTAGCTGTACTTTTTAGGTTTTTTTTAGGAATATCCCATATAAATAGCAAAAGATATGGAGCAAAAAAGGGGAGATTCACTCTGATTTAGTAAGAAGTTGACTCTCGAGAGATAATACAAAAAGCTTACCTTTCCACTATGATTCATTTTGTTGTTTATTCTACCTTTCCACTCACACGATCCAAGAATACTTTGTCCATTTTCATATACTATTTATGGCACGTTATTTTCAGAAGGAAGAATCATCCACATCATTCAATATTTGGGTGAATCATTCTTCTTATTTACATGTATTGTCGTTTTCCATATTTATTACTCGTTATTGCCCCTTCATTTACTCTCACAAGCTTCATTTATCAATCTGATAATTGGCTTTATGCGTTAGTGGACATTACTATTCAAACACATGACTAGATCTAAAATTTATTATGCTAAGGTTTATCTTTTATTTTATTTATTCTTTAATTAGTTTAACAAAAAGTGTTATACATTTTGATCAAACAGTCCTCTTTTGAAGTATGGTTCCCTGACGTGCTCATTTTTCGTATTAGAATTCATTGTATTGGAAGAAGGGAAAAAATCAACTTGTATCCCCATATTTTTTATACGATCTCAAATATCTAAATATTACTTCTTGAAAGAAAAAGAAAAAAAAATCCTTTCATTTTGCCACGTTATCTAGATTTACTGCTTAAGGGCTCCGCATGCTGACTTGTCTAGATTAGGCTCTTCTAAAACTCCCAAACTGTGTCGTTTTATTCATTAGCCATTATCTCCACACACTCTTTGGATTCATCGACGCACTCTGTTTTCCTCTCTCTGAATATCGGCGAGCAAATGACGACGTCGTTCGGAACAACGGCGACACCGACAACGGCGGCCTCAGCTTCACCAGCAGTATTGCCGGCCAAAAATGCCCCGAAGTCTTTAACTTTATTACCGTTCTGCCATCGCCGTTACAATCCTTCACGTTCCAAAGTATCCTTACGGTTTGCTACAGCGCCAAAACTCCAATTCTCCTGTAAGGTATTATCGCTTTAAAATTTATTTGTGTATATTTTAGGTATGCAGGTAAATAGTGGAGTGTCATGCATGAGCTATTTTTTATTTGAGTTTAAGTTATATAAACCAACGCTGTAAATAAATAAGGCAGGTTATCGCGCAACAATGATAGTTTAAAAATTCGTTACAGTGTCGGTTGATATTAGTTAAACTCTATTTTGTTTTAGTTGGATCTGGATTCACAATTTTAAGTCCGTATGCAGACTACTACGCAAGAACATGTATGGCACCTCAATCACAAACTAGTCGGGACTCTTTTATGAATGTATACAATAATGCTACCCTTCAGTTCCAAACGAGTTGGGTGGTAAAAATATTTGAAAGAGTTTCAGCTGTAAATTCAGAGGCGGAGCCAGAATTTCAGTCTGATGGGTTTTGGATTTTAGAATGACGATTCAAGTGTTAGTAACTGGGTTCTAAATTTAATACTTGTATATATTTAATGAATTTCTTGATACAAATACACTGTTTGAGCAAAACCCGTAGCCAGGCTACTAGCTCCAACAAAGCGAGGTAGGGATCTCTAAAGCTGTAAGAATTCCACAAATTCCAGCATTACATTAAATCGTTAGCAAAACCTGCATTACACCATCTTTTTGAACTATCCGGACACAATTATTTCATCGACAATTTTGTATCTTCAGTAATGATATAATTCATTTGTTTAACTCGAAAGAATCATTCAGAGCTGCACTTCCAGGGCATTAACTTGGTGGAGGAAACACCTCTTAAGAGCATTGGGTAGAATTTAATTACTTTTTTGAGTGCATTTGCTTTTAAAAGTTGTTAAAAAGTAAAGGGTTTCTCTTGGAAGTTAGATCATTACAGTTGATTCTGCTGCACTTGGTGCATCTGTTAGTGAGTTCTTTTCATCTTCTTTCCTTTTCCTGGAAATGGTGATAGATTAATATATGCTATGAATTTGTCATATGGAAGAGTTATTTGGCCCACCAGCTCCCGTGGCCAAAAAATACTCCGTATAACTTGCCCAATGGATGAGCCAAATTACCAAAGATTGACACATATTATTACTGTTTACTAGTACCAGATAAAGAAGACTGTTGTGGTAATCTTCTTCTTTTTTATAGGGGTTGCAAACTAGTCGGAATCATTCAGCTGTAGCAAGAGCCCAATTGAATGAGGTAAGATTCTTTCAGTGGTTTTCATTGGAGGAAATTCTTTCAAATGTTGTGTCATTTGTAAAAAAACTTTTGGAGCCATCTGTTGCCTTCAAGGTTGCTGTTGGTGGATCTTCAAATGATGCAGCTACTCCAATTACCCAGTCGGAAGAGGTGAAATCGCCAAGTGAGACTTCATCAGCAACTTCGGTATCGGAAGAATCAATATCTAACTTTATTAGCCAAGTTTCAAGCCTTGTCAAGTAAGTGCTCCCATTTGTTTCTTACTTCTCTACAGAGACTTTTCATGAATAGTCATGACAGACTGTCCATTGTGCAGGCTAGTTGATTCTAGGGATGTTGTGGAGCTGCATTTAAAACAGCTTGATTGTGAAATTTTAATCCGTAAGAAGGAGGCACTACCACAACCACCGCCTCCTGCCCCTGCACACACCCCACTTCTACAATCATATCATTTGCCATCTGTACAATCTAGTCCACCTCCTGCACCTGCACCTGCTGCTCCTCCAGTTCAAATCCCTGCACCTTCTCCAGCTGCAGCAAAGCCATCTGACTCATCTGTTCCGTCACTCAAATGCCCAATGGCAGGGACGTTCTATCGAAGTCCAGGACCTGGTGAACCACCATTTGTGAAGGTACTGCATGTCCGCCTTTTTATGTAATGAGTTCAAATATGGAAACCTCAAAAAATCAAAAAAAGAAAAGGAAAAGAAAAAGAAGAAAAGGAAAAAATACAGTTAAGACTATACCAAATAAGATGCTGGTTTGATCATCTCTCTCTCTCTCTCTCTAATTCTTTTGGCTTGCATGATGTGCATTACGACAGGTTGGTGACAAAGTGCAGAAGGGTCAAGTTCTTTGCATTATTGAAGCAATGAAATTGATGAATGAAATAGAGGTAATCTTTTCTCTTTTTCAATTGCTATAACTTCCTTGCTTGTTGTTTCTCTCTTGTACTAATGTGGGAATTCTGTTTCATGACTTTAACTGTTTTTGAGTAACATATCTGCTACTGCTTGTAAAATGATGCTGAAGAATTTTTTATTCTTACCTGCACAACTTTTAGAAAGGCATTCAGTCAAATTGAAAGCATGATTAGAAATTATTTGCTCATTTATCAGTGAATATTTATCTTACAGCTCATACTTCTCAGCTGTTTAATCCTGTGTGGAATTAAACTAGCATCATAACACTCAAAAAATTCTGAGACCGAGATTGCAATTGGTTTCTAGTGTATAACCTTCTTTCTGCATAAACAAATAAGAGATGAGGTCTCCAAGGGGATGGCCTAGTGGTTGAGGCATGAGAGTTAATATCTGGTGATCCCAGGTCTGAATCCTAACTGCAACACTTGTGTGACCCCATGCTCCTGCGGTGGTTGGTAGGATTTCCTTGGCAACTTAAATTTGTAGGCTGATCAGGCTGCCGTATGGATTAGTGGAGGTTTGCATAAGCTGGTTTTAGACAAAGAACTTTTGATTTGCCATTGTACCATCTGTGTTTCCTTTCCAAAATGATGTCCAGTGGTTTGCCATTGTAGGTGGATTAGAGTTGATGAGGTTGAGGGGGCTATGCGTAAGATGAGCAGGGGCAAAGCGACCGGGCCGGATGAAATCCCGGTGGAGTTTTGGAAGAGTGGGGGCAAGGAAGGCTTTGAGTGGCTCACTAGGTTATTTAATGTCACTTTTAGAACAAAGAAGATGCCCGAAGAGTGGAGGTTGAGCACAATGGTTCCTGTATACAAGAACAAGGGTGATATCCGAAATTGCAATAACTATCGGGGTATCAAGCTGCTTAGCCATACTATGTAAGTCTGGGAGAAAGTGGTGGAGCTAAGATGAGGAGGAGTGTGTCTATCTCCGAGAACCAATTTGGGTTTATGCCGGGGCGTTCGACTACAGAAGCCATCCACCTTGTTAGGAGATTAATGGAGCAGTATAGGGAGAGAAAGAAGGACTTGCATATGGTGTTCATCGACTTAGAAAAGGCGTACGATAAAGTTCTTAGGGATGTTTTGTGGAGATGTTCGAGACTAGAGGTGTACTTGTTGCTTACGTTAGGTTAATTAAGGACATGTATGATGGAGTAAAGACCCGAGTAAGGACGGTGGATGGGGACTCGAACCATTTTCCGGTTATGATGGGGTTGCATCAGGGGTTGACACTCAGCCTTCTTTTGTTTGCTCTGGCGATGGACGTACTGACGCGCCATATCCAAGGGGAAGTGTCGTGGTGCATGCTATTTGCAGATGATATTATATTGATTGACGAGACGCAAGACGGTGTGAACACGCAATTGAGGTATGGAGGCAGACCCTGAATCTAAAGGTTTCAAGTTGAGTACTTGGAGTGTAAGTTCAGTGGCGAGACTCAAGGAAGGGAAGGGGAGGTGAGGTTGGACTCGCAGGTCATCCCTAAGAGGGGAAGTTTTAAGTACCTTGGGTCTATTATTCAGGGGGATGGAGAGATTGATGAAGATGCCATACATCGTATTGGGGCGGGATGGATGAAATGGAGACTCACTTTTGGTGTTTTGTGTGACAAGAAGGTGCCACCGAAACTTAAGGTAAGTCTACTTAGTGTTAGCCAGTCAAGATCGCTCATATCAAGAAGATGAAGGTAATAGAGATGAGAATGTTGAAATGGATGTGCGGGCACACCAGGTTAGATAGGATCAGAAATGAGGTTATTCGCATCAAGGTGGGTGTGACCCCTATTGAGGACAAGATACGGGAAGCGCGGCTTAGGTGGTTTGGTCATGTGAGGAGGAGCATAGACGCCTCGGTGAGGAGGTGTGAGAGGTTGACATTGAAGGGCCTACGGAGTGGTAGAGGTAGGCCAAAAAAGAGGTGGGGAGAGGTGATTAGGCAAGACATGGCGCAACTTCAGCTGACCGAGGACATGACCCTTGATAGGAAGGTATGGAGGTCGAGGATTAGGGTAGTAGAGTAGGTAGTCTAGAGTGTTCATAACAGTAGTATTGGCACGCAGTCTCGCTTTCTGTTGGTAGTAGGTTTTTATGACTAACCGTTGTTCTCTTTCGTTGTTGACTATCTTGTTGTTTTTATTCTGCTTTTATATGCCTTTTTGGTACTGTCCCTCCTTGTCTATTTTTTCATTAATGTTGTGCTTATACTTTCCTGAGTCGAGGGCCTATTGGAAACAACCTCTCTATCCTCACAAGGTAGGGCTAAGGTTTGCGTACACACTACCCTCCGGTCCTCCCCAGACCCCATGGTGCGGGATAATACTGGATATGTTGTTGTAAAGATTAGATGTGGACAGACGTTGTCCTATGAAGAGCCATTCAGTGTTTCTTATGGTGTAACTATACTGGAAATCCCTAATTCGATATTCCATAGGCCCCTCATTCTCCCTTCTCTAATGTGTTGGAAGATTTAATAACGGAAAAAAAAAATCAGAAGTTATATTTCTGCGGAAATTGTTCTACAGATAGTCTTATACCTGTTTCAATAAAATGCTTCTGTATGGATTGTGCTTTCCTATGATATGCAAATATAGAGGGGTATAGATCAGTAGTCTCTTTTGATGACTATCTGCTAATGCTCTTGGCATATCTATCAACCCCCCCCAAACAAGTGGCAGAGATTTACTGCCAAAAATCTTTTCTTGGCAATGTGATGCAATTTTATGGAAATTAATGGTAGTTAAGGCTCCTGTCACTATTTTACCTGTGTTATCCCTCTTAATCATATTGACATAAAACACCCGTTCCTTTATATACGATACTTGAGAGCTGATGAGAGAATGATGGCATCAAGCATTTATTTGCAGTTTCGCCCAAGGACAACATCTAGGGTTCTCCGTGGAACTCCCTGATTTCCTTTTTCTGATAAAGTAATCATTTTGTTACCCTGATTTTATCTCCTACTTTTACACTGTCCTCTTAATGTGCTTTTCTAGTTCCCACCATAACAAATGTAGGATCTAAAATGGTTTTATTTCTAATTTCTTCTAATTTTCTTGCTTTGCTTAATTTGACTGCTATGCTCTCGCTATCTCCTTCAGGCTGATCAATCAGGAACCATCATTGATATCCTTGGTGAAGATGGCAAGCCTGTCAGTGTTGATATGGTCAGTTTCTTGACTAACCTAATCCAACTATTCGTTGGTATTTCAGTTTGTCTTAACAACATTTCCTTCCTAATTCCATATTTATCACTGTGCAGCCTCTGTTTGTCATCAAACCTTAGAATTGTTCGAGAAAGACCCAGTAAACAATAAGCAGAGAAACTTGGAAGGTGCTTTAGTTCTGTGAGATTTTGCACAGTATTTCAGTTGTGATGGCATGATTACAATGAACGATGAGGGAGTGGATGAGCCTTGCTGAACTCATTAGGAGAATTTTTGTTTAACCCTGGGGTATTCTTTGACATTTTATGAACACGCTTACTTTTTTCCAGTCCTTCAACATATCATGTGACGAGGTGATTAAGTAAATTAAGGATTTTGTGCAGTTGGATTAGCTGCCTCTGGCTCTCTTCATTCTGTTATCGTTTGTCTATTAAACAACCGTCAAGATTTGCCTCTGGAACGCTCGTACAACAACCAATTTGTCAACTTTTCAAAAGAATCTTTAGTAAAAGTTTTTCAAAAGAAGTTGTCGACAAGGCCCCAATCTCCTACAATTCTGCAGAAGTCATCAGTTAAATTCCTCAGTTGTTTACAGTTCGTTTATCTTACGCTTTGCTTCATTAGCTACTGCTGTACGCCCATTTAAGTACTTGTATTTTTACTTGCATAATATGTTTTCAAACGGCAGACAACTTTTGAACACAATGAGAGAAGCCGCTTGAGATGGTTTGGCCATATCCTGCAGATGCATTAGTTGATAAATGTAAAATCATGACGAGTGAAGGTGTTAAAACCATGTCCTGCAGATGCATTAGTTGATGTATACCTAATTACATGGAACGAAGTTTTTTCCAAAAGATCTACACTCTTGCAACACATGCAACACTTCACAAGAGTAGAACAAAATGGAAGAATTGTGTAAGTAATCACAATTACTTAGAAATATATTCTAGTTATGTTAGTACTTTTGCAATGGGTAATATGCTTTCTAGGGGTCTTTTGGTCCTATAAAAATTTATGCTCAGAGTAGAAAATGGGAGAAATTCAAAAATAACCAGATTTACAAGTGGTCATTCAAAAATAATTACAATTTCAAAAGTAATTGAAATTTAGCCACTTTTTATGTAAAGATAAATCTGAACGAAAACGTTGTTCAAAATCCGAAAAATAGTCCAGCATAATATACTAGAAACTCCAGTATAATATAGTGGAGTTCCAACATAATGCAGCAAAGTATACCGGTCCAGCATAATATGTTGGAAGTTCATGAAGTTCATATACAGGTGCACCAACTCCAATATATTATGCTGGATAGGTCTCTGTTGCAGCAAAATAGTGACTATTTTTCAATGACTTGACAAACGTTGACTATTTTTGAATGATAAATTCGAAAACTGGCTAGGCCATGCTATTTTAACGTTGAACTTCTAATACTTTTATTTTTATTGTGTAATATATACGTGAGATGAACTTAAGTGAAGCTGCATGATCCAAAATTCACATGGCCAATCAAAATGTGTTTGGAATTGTGGCGTGGTCGTTGCTAAAAAATAAAAATTGAGAAATACAATTTATATAGGTAAGTCCAAATGAAGCATAAATACTGTTCACCCATTATCTTCCCGTACTTGCTATTCTTTATTGTTATTTATCTCAACACATCAAAACTTAAAAATAAAAGCACAAAAGAAGAAAAAAAGGAGGCCAGCTACCAGTGGTGATTTACAGTAGAAAATGAAATCCATATTGAGCTTCAGACCTGTCCCAACTACCAAACTTAAACACCAACGTTGAATTTAAACCCAGGGAAAGGAACTGCTACCTCAATACGGTAGAAGCTTCAGATAAGCGTGGAATTCAATTACTTGTGTTATATTTTAGCTTGAAAAACACTTGTGCACATCAAGTGTTTGCACCAAACCAGGATGCATGACATGGTTGCACACCTCAACCATAGTCAATACACACTCTCATCTCAATTACAGGAAGTCCCGGAGTTTGTTTCTGTTTTTTTCGGTTGATGCTTGAATTCAAAATTTCCAAGGAGCTAATATCTCCGAAGTGGAAGGTGCAATGTGAAAGTGCGGCAATCAAGAATACAAAACCATGTGTTGTCATAAAATTTAGCTGGTGCATAAACGCACATGTAATTTTGAAGGTCAATCTCAAATTTCACCTAACACTGCAATATCAAAAACTGACCAAATAAAGACAGCAATACATATGGCATCGTCTCCTGGATACTACAAAGTACCAAACATCCAACAAGTCGCGACACAACTTTTCCAGCTCTCCATGCCACAGCAGCTTTCACCTAGTAACGATCATATCGCCTGGAGACAGAAAAGAAACAGTTGGTGTATATTGAACCCCTATTACCAGCAGGGGTGCTCTCACATCAAGCTAATTAAAAACCCTTCTCAAATGCATTTCTGTTATAAACTAAAGAGAAGGTACTAGTGACTGCATCAAGTATCTATATCTGCTAAAATCATTATAAGTTTTGCATTTAGGTGCAAATACGTAGTAGCTTTAAATTCTAATTCTCATGGAGTAAACGAAAAAAATGCAACTAAATTAAATATGAAGAAATACCATTTTGAAAAAGTATTTGAATTAAAAAAACATTTTAAACTTCTTATTCAATGAAAAAATATAGTTTTAACTTTTTGATATCTAAGACAAATTAGTAAAAGACTTTCTAATTCTAAACCTCTAATTAAAAACTAAATCTACTTGCAGCAATTTTTTAAAAATCTACTTGCAGTAAATTTTTATTTCCTACTCCAAATTACTAACATATTTTTGTTAATCAAAACATCACTACATCAATTATATTTGTTGTTTCGGCGCTGCCTTTATAAGGCGAATTCCATGTGCACCAGCACTAAGCCTGAGCTGTTACGGCTTAAGCATGTCTAGTGCGAGCCTTTAGCAACTGATTAAAAGCACTAATATAAAGGAACATGATATATAATTGGGAAAAAATCTATGACAGTGCCTTCCCCCAAAATTTTCACCACATTAGTGGAGAGGTATGGGGCAAATAATCCAACATCCCTAGCAAATCCCCTTCACTAAAATCAGAAGCCCTCCGCAAAGAATTGGAAGATACTCATTATACGGTACATGACAACCTCACACCTTTAAGTCCACGCAAAATAAAACTATATATAATGCAATCAACTTAGTGGAAAAAATTAGAACCTGTGGCGATCATAATCCCTTGACCGTTCTCTTGACCGTGAACGTGATCGCCTATGACTTCTTGAATCATAGTTGCGAGAGCGGTCTCTATTTCTGTCACGCTCACGATCATAGCTGCGATCTTTACTCCTGCGATCGTGATCTCTCCCTGCTTCCCGGCTATCAACTCTGTCCCTGCTTGATTCTCTATCGCGTTCCCTGCTTTTTCTTTCTTTAGATCTGCATATAGTAAATTCAACACTTGACCACAAGATAGTAAAAGCAACAACAGATAAAGTAAAAAATGCTGAATAAGCATTTCATAATAGGAGATCCAACACTACCTCCTATCTTCTTCTATGGCCTTCCGCTTCTTGTTTCTTTCTTCCTGACAATTTGACACCATTGAGATAGCACAATTGAAGCATATAACAAACTCCCACAGTTACGTCGGCGAAATTAGAATGAACACATATTCATGGAATAAACTAGCAATGTAAAGAATGATAAACAATGTTTTTCCCTTCTTTTATTGACGAGGTAATTGGTCAATCAATAAAGATATATGTATTTTGATGCCCGCCTAAGGGAGAGTCAGTTCAATAATAAGAAATACTTATATAGATCAGTTGGGAACATGCACATCAGTACGTATGCTTCAGCAAAGAAAAGCTGGAAGAAAAGTGTTGAAGACATAACCAAATGAATAAAATGTGTGATCTCTCTAACAGCTTAAGCTTTTAGATGAAAGGATCACACACTTTAACATGGTATCGGAGCACGTTGAAGTCCTGAGTTCGAGCCTCACTGCCACCGATGATCAAAAGGAATTTTCACGTGCTTGGCCAGGAAAAATTTAAGGCCCACACATGAGGGAACGTGTTGAGGACATAATTAAGTAAATAAAAATGTGTTCTCTCTAACAGCTTAAGCATTTAGATGAGATGGTCACACTTCAACCAATAAAACCATATTTTAAACACACAAACATCATAAAGGAGTTTCTCGTAACAATCCCTAGTTATGGATGAGTTAACCAACACAATTTAAGATGTCGTCCCTTGGTGTATGCTATTTGTTGACGATATTAACTGAAGAAACCGGCAAGGGTGTAAAAAAAAAATTGAATCATGGAGAAGCATTTTAGAGTAAGGATTTTAGGATAAGTAAGAGTGAGTATATGCTTAAGAAGAGTGAAGTTAAGGTGAAATTAGACGGGATTGTTGCACCTAAATGAAAACAATTCAGATGTCTTGTTTTTCCATGAGAATGTAATGGTAGATGAAGACATTACATTGTACTAAAATCAGTTGGTTGAATGGAGAAGTGTTACCAAATTCAGATATCAAGTTGTGATAAAAGGATGCCTACCAAAATGAAAGGTAAGTTCTATGGAACACTTGCAAAACCCACAATGTTATGCAAGAGAGAATGTTGGGCTAAAGTTCAACATAACCTAAGTGCCACAAAGACGCGGACGTTAACATGGATGTGCGGTCATAGTAGATCAAACAAGATTAAAAATAACTGCATCTGCCAGAAGGAGCAAGTAGCACACAATGCACATTGAGGATAAAATGAGAGTCTTTGAGATGGTTTGGTCAGGTCTTGCGTCGACCTCCAGATGTACCGGTCAGCAAATGTGAAACTATGATGAGTGTAAATGTTTAAAAAGGACGAGGTAGATCTAAATCACATGGAAATGAATTTTTCTCGAAAGACCTACAATCTCTTGGTAGCCATGCTGACTTAGCGAAAGATATGACACAATGGATAAAAATATCTATATAAGCTATGCCAATTAGTTGATGTGTTATAGTCAAGTTAATATGCTTACTTTAGGTCTTATGCTTTCTAGGAGTCTTTTAGTGCTATTAGGGATTTTTATGCCAGTTGGGAAAAAAAGAACTTGTAGTACTTTTTATTTTGTATAATGCTAAACCCAAGATGAATTAAAATGGAGAAAACATGATTAGTGAGGATTCATATTGCTGATCCCAACTAATTTGGGACTAAGGTGTAGTAGTTGTTGCTGGATTAATAATTGATTTTACTCACCTCTATGATGAGTATCTCCTTTACATAACTACTAACTCTTTCCTGCTCTCAAAGAATATCAAGTTGAAGTCACTTATTCAACTATTCTATCATGTCTTAAATTATACCAGCTAATACGAGTTCCATAAAAAAATATTATAGTTCTAAGCACACATTTCACGTCATTATGAGGTGGTATGAGAACTTATTTTCCCTATGGACCTACAAGATCAGTAAAAGATAATAGAAAATCTCTACGAAAGAAAATATCAGAGGATAGCAAAACTCCAAAAGAGCATACAAATTGAAAATTTCTAGAGGAGAAACTGAAACAGCAGGACCTCAATCAAATATTTAAATTACCAATTGAGCCACTAAAATCAAATACTTGTTTAAATTTCTAAGTAGATGACTGTTCCGCAGAAGCCACTCAATCAGAGATCATTTTATGCAACCAGATAAATGAGGAAACAAGCACAACTGTTATACTTCCAATAAATGGGCCTGCGCTGCAACAAGAAATCCTGAAAAATAGATATTCTTATCTTTACCTGAAGTTCAGCTAATTTCTCACGGATTTGCATATAACCCAAATGAAGCTTTCCTCCAAAATGATCAGCTAAGCGACGGTCACTGAGAAGAAAAGATGAGAAAAGCAAGGATAGCTGGATATTATTAGTACGCTATCCAATTAGTTTTAAGAAACAAAAATTGTAGAGATAACAAAAAATGAGGTTGCCCCATAACTTTCTAGCTAAGCATAACATGACTAATAAAATTAACACAGAAAAGACGCACATTATTTTGCGGCAAAAGTTTATCCTCGAAAAACTGGGCCCAAAAAAGCCTGCTGGTGACAAGGAGGTACAATCGCCATGTCAAAAACTGAAGCACTCAAAACTTCAAAGTAGCTCTTTATTTCCCTAAAAGCTACTTAGCATATCTTCCAAAAGCTGAAAAGGAAAAAGGAACATTCACCTGTCATAAACACTTAAAAAAGCTCCACAGATGTCGCAGACCCGGAGCTTTTGATCAGTCTGCAAAAGTTATAAACAGCATGTCAGAGATAGCAAATTCATGTCAAGACCACATCCTGAGATTTCTCAGCAGGAATATATGCAAGAATAGAAACAAAGAACAGTCATTGTTATATGTGCCCACATGAGGCAGTGAATCCAGTAAAACAGTACCCAATTTAAAAAACATTTCAGTTCTATCACTGACTTAGGTACTCAAGGAATTCTTAATAGTCAGTTCATTTTCAAGAAAATGTTAAGCCTTCCATTACCATCGGAAATTATGAAAAGGAGAAGAGAACCTCTATGTATATACATATATGTGCCCACTTGAGGCAGTGATTCTAGTAACACAATACCCAATTAAAAAAACATTTCAGTTCTTTCTTTGACTTAGGTACTCAAGAAATTCTTAACCGTCAGTTCATTTCAAGAAAATGTTAGAGAGCCTTCCATTAGCATCGGAAAGTATGAAAAGGAGAAGAGAACTTCTTAGTTCTTATTGACTTGATTGATTAGAAATCTAAAACGAAGCTTCTAAAATTTGCTTATTTTGAAAAGCGTTTATTTAAAGTGCTTTGCGTAAAAATACTGCGAGCAGTATATGAGGCTAATCAATTTGAAAAGCATTTTGAGCATTAAATTCGTGTTTGACCAAGCTTTTTTCATAATGGTAACAATTGTGTTTGACCAAAAAAAGATACTGAGTGGAACTTCCTATCCTTATTTGGTCAATCACACTGATAGGCACTCTTAATAATCTGTAAGATCTTTTTTTCGGTTGTAATTGTGGTGTTTGGGCATCTCTACTAAATCATGAGTACCTATTACCACCCAACAACACATGTATAAACTAACTTTATACACCAAAGCTTAAACAGACGAGAATAAAACACATGTTTTTTTTGCCTTCATTGGGATCT
Source organism: Nicotiana knightiana (assembly GCA_005239525.1). Taxonomy (NCBI): domain Eukaryota; kingdom Viridiplantae; phylum Streptophyta; class Magnoliopsida; order Solanales; family Solanaceae; genus Nicotiana; species Nicotiana knightiana. Next base: position 48,739 of record ML393002.1, read on the forward strand.
GAACCTGGCCCATGGTCCATTCCAGCTTCTTGACCACCAGGTCACACCTTTGGATGCCTACATATTTTGTAATATTTTCTTATAACAAATATTTACTAAATTATTTCTTAGTCATGTCCGATGAATCTATACATGTGTGACTAGACACACGTTCTCTTAATATTCAATAAACCCCTCAAACTAAGAGTGAGAAAACCAACTTGGATTTTCTAATTTGGAAATATGAAAAATTGCCATCAAAATAAAGTGTTAAAATTCTTTCCTCCAGAAGTCACTGGTAACAGAACAGCGCAAGTACTTTTTGCACTAGCAACGAAAAGAAGAAAATTGTAGCATATGTCCAGTACATCATCAATGTAGCTTGAAATTGGCAAAAGAATGACAGGAAATAAAAATTTAGAGAAGGGCGTCGGTCGCTATAAAGAGGAGGGTGTCGAGCATTAGCCACCATAGAGAGCAAACCCATTACCCACTACCTCACCATGCTTTCAGAAAATTACTCTCTCTTTTTCAATTTATGTGTCGTACTTTCCTTTTTAGTATGTTCCCAAAGAAAATACTGCTTTTTATATTTTTAAGTTCTTAATTCCATCATTCTTATTTTATCCTTAATGACACATCCTTATAGGAATGACATGACATGTTAAAGACCACAAGATTCAATTGATAATTTTGGTATGTTATACACGCCTTTAGTTTTCACTTGTGGGAATACAGTGGGTTTTTTATTGTTGTTGTTGTATACACATCTTTAGTTTAAGACCACAAGATTCAAAGTCTTCAAAACTTTGTGCCTAGTCAAACTAAGACACATAAAATATAACGGAGAGAATAATATTTTGGCCCCTCTTTCAAGGAATCATCTAGCTAGATTTTCAGAATCAAAATTGCTATTCGTTCAGATTAAATTCAGTGAAAGTACTTACACAAACTCATAATTGAGGAGAAACAAATACAACAAATAATGCTTATCAAAGTTGTAGAAAGTAGACTTACAATCCGCACATCAACTGCAGTGTACTTTGAGGAATCCTGACCAGGGTCTTGCCTCACAGGCAGCTGAATTAGGAAGACAGGCATATCAAGGAGAGAAGTGTTAAATGTGGTCGAACTACAAGGGTAAGTTTTTTAAGCCCCAAAATAAAATTAACAAAGAAAGATAAGAAGGGCAAATTAAATTCTAAAAAGTTATATTTGAGCACAATTGAGTACAGAAAGAACTGTTCGACAACCTTCTTAAGAGCTTCCGCCTCTTCCAATGCTTTCTGAGCTTCATCAACCATTCCTTGCTCACCTAGATAACCGAGTAAGAGGAAAAATGTAAGATAAAGCAAGAAAAGATTCAGCAAAATCATGTCATGCTACATATAAAGCAAGAAAAGATTCAGCAAAATCGTGTCATGCTACATAACATCCTTTTATAAATTAAGGTAACTTTGAAAGAAGAAGAAAAAGTGCACCAAAGGTACCAAAAAACTGTAAAAGGTATAATATTCAGCATTGAGCTTCCAAAATCTAACTCACCTATACAACAAGACATTTTTTTTTTCGCGAAGATAGAGCAGCTATCATAACGTAATTCTAGTGCACTACTCACTTTGAGGGTTATAAGACACATGCTCCCATCGTGCTTAAATCACTTCTAACGCAATTTCTATTAACATAATTCTCGACTATTTCACCGCGTGCCTGTTACCTCCCATTAAATGTGTTTTTATCTCAAAATTGAGATCATGGGTGTGAGAATCATACACTGAGATTTGAAAATGATTCCCCAATGCAGAACCAAATGAACTGGAATTAGCATAGGTATATTTACAAGATTCACAGCAGAATATGGCTCCTCTGATGTCAAGGGATGATAACTATTTTCGAGCAATGATGTTTAAACACATCTTTTCAAATATCTAGTTAAAAGCACATTATTTTTCACTTTACTCACATAATCAGCCTGCCATTTCGATAAGTATTTATTAATAATAATCTCAAGGTTGCATTTTCAAATACAGTCACTTTTTTTTAATAAGTAATGGGTGTTGGATAAGATAAAACCCAAACTTGGTCACTATTTTTTCCTGATGTTACTTTCCATTTGACCTGCTCATACACTCGTGCATGGACATAAACCAAAATAATGAGACTGTACCATATCCAGAGAGACAACAGCATATCAAAGAGTGAATTCTAACTCTTTGAGTGGAAAAATTGGAGGTTGTAAGGCAACACAGTTTAGAGCTATTTAGATATTTAGATACAATACCCCGAGAGAGTCAATAGCATATCAAAGAGTGAATTCTAACTCTTTGAGTGGAAAAATTGGAGGTTGTAAAGCAACCCAGTTTAGAGCTATTTAGATATTTAGATTTACCAAGATCTTCTGCTTTCTTCAGCTTCTCATTTATCATTTCTTGTATGCGAGGATCTGGAGCAGCTGCAGGCAAGGGTGCTAACTGTGGACCGTTCTGAAGTGGCTGTGGTAAAGATGCTCGATCTTTGTTAAATGCATCCAAAAGGAGCATTGACTGCCATTGAATAAAAGAAAACACCAATGAGTTCTAACTATATACACTACAGCCATGTGAATATTAAGTATCGCAATGTCATTAGTTTTTGCCTATGTTGACTAATTAGCAAATTAATTCAATGTCTCCAAGTTCCCTCTGTACCTGTTTGTCTGCTCTCTTAGTTCTGAGTTCTTCAACCTCTTCCAGAGCTCGAATTTTCATGTCTGTCTTGCCTTCAAGGTCTACAAAGAAGTCAGATTGTTCAAGAACTTTGCCAACTCAAAAAGATCTTCATCAGATAGAAAATGGCATGAAATAATAGCACTTCACATTTTATTCCTCAACAATTCAATTCGCTCAAATTTACTAGGCTAGATCTGAGTATGAAACTGAACTATGTAAATTCAGACAAAGTGACAACGAATGTTATCATATCACCACCAATCATCAAGCCTATTTTACTCCTTTAAACTGTCTCATGCTCAAGCAGTATATAGATTAACAACAAGCCAACTTGTCATTCATCTGTAATGAAAAAAGTAAAATATTGGCAAATAGCCAATCAAGACCACATAAGCATGCTTCCCCGGTGCAGGCAGTCAGCTAAGCCTAAAAGAACTTACCATTTTCTTAGAGAGAGAGAGAGCCTAAAAGAACTTACCATATACATCAGCTTCTTTCAACTTCTCCTTGATTTGCTTTGACAACTCATCAATCTCCGGTGTCTGCAATTTAGGCGAGTTGACAACACTTGTAACAAGGACTAGTAAACAGAGGAAGGGCAAAGAGGAAGTGCCAGTGACCAACAACAAAAAACAATGAGCTTGGAGCCCAACACTTGACTATTACCAGAGTAACTTCAGATACTGATATGGCAATAGCAGCTTTGGCATCCTCCTCGTCAAGCCGTTTAAGGGCTCTAGTTATTTTCCTGTCACACTCAACAATCAGCCTATCAATTGCATCCTCCAAGTCCCTGTCATAGTTATCCTGACCCTTTTCTTTTGCTTCGACATATCTAGAAAAGGTTAAGGTAATGATCAAGAAGCAATATTGATCAAAGAATGCAGCATCTCTTGTGCAACTTTTTTTCTCTCAATAAGGACATATCTTGACGTTTCTCTTCTTTTGTTATGTTTGGGCAGATGGTTTTGGTTTGGGGGTGGGGTAGGGGTGGTTGAGGGGAAAGGACTGCACTGATGTACAGAAAATCCGTGTTAACAATGACCATAATATATTTCACAGACGTCTCGTTAATAACTCAGATCAGCAACTAGGCGGGCAGTCGGCCAGCAATATCGTAATAGCTTCTATAATCATTTGACCTAAAAAAATAGAACAGTGATTCATTGAACTGTAAATAAATCAAAAAAAAAAGGAGAATGACAGAATGTATGAAGAAACAAAGTTGTATAGTTAAACAACCTGCGACAACAGCCAGCCTATCTAGCATGTATCGAGACACAAAAAAATTCTAGTTTTACTTAATAGCCCATGCATGGCTAAGATATTAATTCTCGAAGTTATTACGGGCAAGAAAACATGAATATGGAACACTTGCAAAATCATAGTATACACGTGAAAGAAGGATACTCTTTTCTCAGCTGCAAAGAGTGCACCTTAGGGCACGGCCCCATATCCATTTTCTGCATAACAAGAAAGAAATTAAAATAAAAAATCAGTGCACAAAATTTATAACCAACAAGGAAATGCAGAGGAAGGGCGTAGACCTAGAACAAAACTGAACAACTCCACCCTCCAGCCCATCAAGGATTTACTATCGTATATTCTTTTTTTTTTAGATACTAAGGATACCATCTGCAGCTGACTCTTTAGTACTGACTAGTTCACCTTATCCAAAATTGACTAATTTCACTTGACCAAAATTATTGCAATTAGATTAAATAAAGCTTGGTATCATATGAACAATATTGGATCATTTTCCTTTATAAGCATAGAGCATTACTGATTAAAACTTGTCGTTTCACTAGTTCACCTCTTCATACTTGAACGAGTCAATTATGGTGGACAACGCTTAACCTATATGGTATCCAACGGGTAAGGACAGCTGCTGTAGATGATGTCATGTTTAGCTGGGCATTGAGACGTAGAGAAAGTAGACCATTTTATCCCTAAATCTTAATGACACTCTTTCATAGGAATGACATGCCATGTTTAAAACCACAAGATTAAAAGGTATTTTTGGTATGTTATACACACCTTAGGTTTAAAACCACAAGATTCAAAAGTCTTTTTTACATTCTTAAACTCCAAGCATAAACAAACTAAGAAAAACAAAGTGCAGAGTCAAACTAAAATACATAAAATGTAACGGAAGGAGTATGACTTCATCAAAAAAAAATTAAAAAGAAAAAACTCTAGAAGAATTCTCATTTACGATGAAATTTAACAAAATTGACCAACCGCAAACAGGAGAAGTCTCTAAATATTTTTAAATGCAAATAAAAAGCATCACATCTAGCCGATGGGCTCCCTACCAAATGTGTTTTGAAATATCTAAAAACTAAGGTCTTCTTAAATATATTATTGTGACCAGCGAAGTATCAAAAGTCTAAGGTCTTTCAACTGCAAAAAGCTCCCAAAGCCCATGTAATTAAAACCCCCGTGCTAAAAACAAAATAAATAGTACATAATTCTACAAACTCAGTATTTTTTATAAAGTAATAAATATTATCTAAGATAGAGCAAAAAACATATGTATACTAGTATACCAAAAAAGTAGAAAACCTACAAAAAGAAGATATGATTTTTTACGAATGACACCTGATCTTCTATACATAAGGAAATTTCATGGGCGCACCAAAAAGAAATAAGGGATGAGAAGTTACTCCTCAATTGTACAAAATTCTTCTCTACACCCTTAAGAGCTTTCATATTTCTCTCTCTCGAAAAGACCCACATAAGTGCTAGGGGCGCAATACTCCACTCCCAGCATATTCACCTCTTTCTACCATAATTTCAGCTGAACATTACCTCTTTCACAGTGTCTAGCATCACCCAAAGTATGCCAAGCCATCTAAGAGTTCCCCACCATAACCTTAGAGCTATAGGACGATGTATGACGATATGGAGGACATCTTCATGACCCCTTGCACATAAGCACCAGTTGAGATAAGCAACCTTTCTTTTCGTCAGATTCTATAACATCAAGAGATGGTGGACATCAGCGACATAAAGCACTAGCTGAGATAAGCAACCTTCCTTTTCCTCACATTTTAAGCCATCAAGACCACCCCATTCTACTGCTAGCCATGTAAAAAAAGCACCCTTTACTCGAAATTTAGAAAACTAAACCGAGCTACATGGAAAGACAACCTCCTCTGTAATGAGAAGTTTTTCATAATAAGACTTGACATAAAATACTCCTTATTCCCCACACCACCGCTCCATACACTGTTGTAATGTGCTTTCATTGTGGAGCATACCAACAAGGTTTTGGAACTCTACCACTTTCTACTCTTGAAAATTCTTCCTAAACCTCAAATTTATAACTACTTCTCCATCTTGTAGTCATCGGACCAGATGGATAAGGCATGAAATTCAGTAAATATTTGGGAAAATAATCCTCAAAATGTTATCATATACCACTTCTGCCCCAAAAATTCATCCTCCTCCCATCCATTACCTTGAATAACGCATCGGCAGTAGACTCTTTCCATCCCCTAAATATTCCTCCAATGTTCGCATACATAAAGAATAGTGGCATTTTTAGTCCTCTAACCCCTTCCAAGGTCCCATATTTTTCCACTACTACCTTCCTCAAAAAAGAATATTTTTCAATCCTAAATCTCCATAACCATTTTCCTAATACGACCTTTTTGACCACCATTAGAGTCTATTGATTTGGGAGGAACAAGTTAAGCTAGAATTATAATTAGGGGCGGGAATGACAGGATTGTCTAGTTGATGTACTTATACTTATATGGAGATGGTTGGTTCATTGAACTAAAAATGAACATACTGAATAAAATATAATACACTGTTTGGTATTACACTAAATAAGTTTGAATAAACTTTTTATCTAATTTTAGTCTTGGATTTCTTAATAGTCTTTGGGAGAAGCGCTTTCGAGAAGCGAAAATGTGTCATTTGGTTATTCTATCCTGGGATAGTTATCCCACATACAGTGTGGTACAAACAACCTCAGGGTTGCTTTTACCTGAATCAAAAGTTCAACCAAATCGCGGATAAACTAATCCCACATTTTATCTCAAATTATCCTTTATCCTTGTAATCAAACAACCCCTTAGATCTTCCAAGACCACTCCAACACTAAAGGGTAAGAACGATCTCCCATCAACCCATGTGGAAACTTCCCTATCATCGAAGTCTTTCCAACTTTCATGTGACACTAGCCGGAGCTTGAAACAAGGACATAAAATAAGTGAAAATGCTCGATAATGTGCTCTTAATAAGTACTTCTTTATCTCCTTTGGACAAATATCGTTTCTGTCATCCTACAAGCTTCTTCTCAATCCTTTGTAGTATCGGGTTCCATGTTGTTTGATCCTTATTCGAAGCACCTACTGGCAAGCCAAGGTAGGTAGTGTGATAAGCCCCAGCCTTAGAGTTCAAAATATGTGATAACATTGCAACATACTTCACCTCTCCAACTAATATGATCTCGCATTTCCTGAAGTTGATCTTAAGGTGCGACACTGCCTGAAACCATGTTAACACATGTTCTTGGTGTTCCAGCTAAACAAACCCAATATAACCTTAACATAGGGCTTCGTATGTATATTTTTTGAATAAAGCTTTTCAACCAAAACATCTTATTATGAGTTCAGTTTAGCAATTATGTAGCAAACTAGCTGTTCCAACTCCAACCTCTTCTTCTTTTATTCCCTTTTTGCAGCCAAAATGCACCAAAAATGCATAGTCTACTAATGCACGCACAGAGCGGTAAAGGTAATCCTTTCGTGACCTGTAAGTCTAAGTCACACGAACTCAAGGCAACAAAAAGCTGAAATGCAAGGGAAAAGCTGCACGTACATTCACTCTTCCCTACCCGGCAGTAGTCGGAGAACACTTAATTTGCAAAAGGTAAGATCTCTATAGAGCAACAATATTTCAATCTATGGCTTCAAATTTGTTTAATTATCAAAATTAAAAATTAAATGACCTAGGGATTCAAATACAAACACACAAATGAGGAAACAGGTAGACGCAGAGATAGAGAGAACGGTGTTAACAGTACGCACAGTGAGTTGGAAGAGTTCGTGAGGGCAGAGACCAGAGAGAAAGAGACGGCAAACTTCACGGTCGTAGTACTTGCGATCGACCTCCGTTACGTCGCCGTTTCTGTTGGCTCCCATTAACACATCCAGTTGCTTCCTTATGGCGTCCATTGATGATGAACGCTTGAAATTCGCCGCTATTCAGGCTTGAGTTGCTCAGTATATGGAAAGGGGTTTTTCCTTTAGTCTTCCTCCTTGGAAGCTTTCCAGTTCTCCGCTTGTTTTATAGGGTTTGGCAAATTGGCTGTTCTGTATAGTTTTTTCCTTTTCCTTTTGGTGAAAAATAGTATATAGTTTCCTTTTCCTATCATTTTTTTTTTGCCGTGATTTCCGAGCATCGCTTTGCGAATCTGACTAGATATGTCCACCGAGTCTCACTATTTCAAGGCGGGTGCAGGTTAGTTCCACATAACCCTGGAGACGCGGCCGGTTTGTAATGCCTCTAGTGACCCTGTGGGGGCTCGAACTGGCGACCTGAAGGACTTTGTCCTCATGCCCTTACCAGTTGAGCTACCCCTCAGGGTTTTTTTCCTATCATATTAAGTGGGCGTTTGGACATAAGAATTGTAAAACTCCAAAAAAAAAGGTGAAGAAAAATTTCAAGTACAAATGGTATTTAAAATTTTGAGATGTGTTTGGACATGAATATTATTTTGAGTTGTTTTTGAAGTTTTGTGACTGATTTGAGTGGAATTTTTGAAAAATAGTTTTTTGAAATTTTTCAAATTTTCGAAAATTTTCAAAATGTATCTTCAAGTGAAAATTGAAAATTTTATGAACAAATGCTGATTTCAGAAAAAAGTGAAATTTCTTATGTCCAAACAGGTTGTAAGTAAGGGTGTTAAACGGGTGGGCCGGGCCGGGCTGGGTAGGGAAAGAATTGAACCGTCCGGATTCAGAATCGGGCCCGTTACGGGTTGGGGCTTATCGGGTTTAACGGGTCTGGATCCATCCGGGTACAAATTGAACCGTAAGGGTTACGGGTCAAAGGGGTCGGACCGGGCCGGGTTAGCGTTAAATTTTTTTTATTTTATTTTTTGCATTTTTTATAACTATCGTAAAAATATAAGCAAAAAAATAATCTTATAAAAATAGTGTTTGAATAAAGGATGCAAAGATTTTAAAATTCTTATATTTGAATATATCATTAAGAATTTAAATTTTAAGATAATAGAAATATAGAATACAATGAAGATGGAAAAAAATTGCACTTATAATAATATAATTTACAAGTTCAAACTTGCACTTATCATTGCATAATAAATTAATAATACATTAAATTAATCTAACAAACTAAAGCATTAAGCATAATATGTCTAATAATATTAAAATAACACAAATTGTCTCAAATTAAACGAATTTCTAGAGAACGCTCAAGACAAATCTTCATATGCCTCCTTAAACAGCATGTGCCCGTGNTAATAAATTAATAATACATTAAATTAATCTAACAAACTAAAGCATTAAGCATAATATGTCTAATAATATTAAAATAACACAAATTGTCTCAAATTAAACGAATTTCTAGAGAACGCTCAAGACAAATCTTCATATGCCTCCTTAAACAGCCTGTGCCCGTGTGGCTTGCCTAATTCTGTGTTGGGGACTTTCCCTTATGTGACGACCCAAAGGGGTCATCACCTGTTTTATTACACATTCCGTGCTTTCGAGGCCTTGAAATCTCATTTATAGTCACCTCATTTTGCGTGTGCAGTCCAGGCGCGTAGCCGGAAAGCTTAAATATGAAATTCTGTGAAAAATGCTATGATTTGATATTAAGATGAGTAAATTTGACTTCGGTCAACATTTTGGGTAAACGGATCCGGACCCGTGATTTGACGGTCCCGGAGGGTCCGTAGGAAAATATAGGACTTGGGCGTATGCCCGGAATCGAATTTCGGGGTCCCAAGCCCGAGAAATGAATTTTTGAGTAAAATTGTTTTTCTGAAATTATTTAAGGAAATTGAAAATGAAATCTGATTAGAAAGTGATGGTATCGGGCCCGTATTTTAGTTCCGGCACCCGGTACAGGTCTTATATATGGTTTAAGCACTTTCTGTAAAGTTTGGTTGAAAACGGATTTCGTTTGACGTGTTTCGGATTTAAAATGGAAATTTTGATGTTTTATGGAATTTGATAGAATTCATGGATTTTGAGGCTTAATTCAATGAATATGATGTTATTTTGGCGATTTGATCGCACAAATAAGTTCATAGGATGTTTTTGAGGTGGTGTGTATATTTGGTTTGGAGCCCCGAGGGCTCGGGTGAGTTGTGGATGGGCCACAGATGCATTTTTGAACTTTGGAAAAAATCTGGTGTCTCTGATCTGCAGCATCGCAAATGCGAGCTACTCATCGCAAATGTGAGGATGGGTCTGGGCAAGCCTGATTGCAAATGCAGCCAAATGGTTCGCAAATGCGAAGGCTGATCGCAAATGCGACGTCTGCCATCGTAAATGCGAAACTCCCCTCTTCCGCCTGAGGTCGAAAATGCGACATAAGGATCGCAAATGCGAAAACTGGGAATTTCTTAAGGGTTCGCACGTTCGCATTTCCCATACCTACCAGAGGCCTGCAAATTTTACAATTAAACCGATTTTGAACTCCATTTTTCATATTTTCTCAAACTCAAACACACTTAGGCGATTTTTCCAAGAACAAGACTTCTTCCAAATCATTTTTAAGTTGGTTTTTACTCAATTATTTCAATCATTAACATCATTTAACATGTTTTCAACTTAAAATCAAAGATTTCCATGGGTGAAATTGGGTGTTTTTGGGTAGAACTTAGGTTTTTCTAAAATTGGGGATTTGGACCTCAATTTGAGGTCCGATTTTAGAATAAATCGCATATTTTGGTTCGTGGGGGAATGGATAATCGGGTTTTGGTTCGAACCTTGGGTTTTGACCACGTGGGCCCGGGGGCGTTTTTGGACTTTTTAGGCAAAACTTTGGGAAATTCATTTTTATGCATTCGAATTGATTCATTTAGCGTTTATTGATGTAATTAAGTAACTTGTGACTAGATTCGAGCGGATTTGTGGTGGAATCGAGGGGTAAAGCTATTGAGGCTTGAGTTGAGTTCAAAGCATCGAGTAAGTGTTTGGTCTAACCTTAGCTTGAGGGAATATAAGTCGAGTCTTAGTTGCCACTTGTTAATTGTCGAGTACGATGTATAGGCGTGGTGACGAGTATCTATACATTGGTGTCTAGCATGACCGTGAGTCTTTATATTGCGAATATTCTGATTTTGTTGTAACTTCCATGCTTAATTGATGATTTCAATATGTTGTAAAGACTTTGTGAAGGGAATTGTGATCTTTAAACTTCAGGAAGCATTCGCTCGAGCTGTAACACGAATGGTGAAGATATATGAGATAATTGAATTCTTTGGAGCGTTGACTCAAGTGATAGAGTAAATTATGAAATGAAAGTAAAAGAAAGAGAAAGAGTTATTAAAATATACCCTTGCCGGGTCATTGTTGCTCTAGTGATTATTTCCCTTGCTGAGATGTTGAGATTACTGTTATTGTTCCCTTGCCGGGATTTAATTGTGTAATTGATGTTCCCGTGCCGGGATTTCTATTTCTATTCTGTGTACTCCCTTGCCCTTTGTTTGTGATTGTTGTTTGGGTGAGAAAGAGTGTTAAAGCACTAAGGGTAATGTCGTGCACTGTTTGCTATTGTGAGGAAGAGTGTTAAAGCACGAAGGTTGATGCCGTGCATTGTTTGATATTGTGAGGAAAGAGTGTAAAGCACGAAGAGTGATGCCGTGCCGTACGATGTACCATTCCGTACAGATATTCATTGATTACATTATACATTGCATAGTGAGGAAAGAGAGTAAAAACACGAAGGGTGATGCCGTGCCATGATTTACATTAATTACATTATACATTGCATAGTGAGGATGAAAGTAAAAGCATGAAGGGTGATGTCGTGCCATGATTTACATTGATACATTATACATTGCATAGTGAGGAGGAGAGTAAAAACACGAAGGGTGATGCCGTTCAAGTTTGTGATTTCTGATCCTTATTGATATTCTGGCCTTGTTGTTCCTTTCTTTATTTGAGATTTCTTATATGAAACGGTTATCTTCCCACAGTGTGTTCCCCTTCCTTTATTGGTTGATTAGTTTCTGTATTTCTTTTCCGTTGTATATATATATATATATATATATATATATATATATATATATATATATATATTCGAGCTGCACAGGTTTACTTGGTAGTCCGGTCCTAGCCTCGTCATTACTTCGCCGAGGTTAGGCTAGGCACTTACTAGTACATGGGGTCGGTTGTACTGATGCTACACCTGCACTTCTTTATGTTGTGCAGATTATGCAGCCGGACCCGGTGGACATCATTAGTGGGGGTGTCTTTCAGCTTATCCTAGAGGCTTCAAGGTATACCCGCTGGCGTTCGTGGGCCTTGGCATCTCTCCCATCCCTATGTCTTCGTTTCTGTCTTGCTTCCCTCTAGTTTCAAAGACAGTCATGTATTTCCTTTCATACTTTGTATTTAGCACTCTTATACACAGTTCATGAGTTTGTGACTCCAGGTGTTAGGAAATTAATGCATCATTGTATTATGTTGTCTTTATTTAGTTTTGAAACCATATTTATTTCCGCTGTTAAATTGTGAACTGTTTATAGCTTGTTCTGTTAATTCTACGTTATCATGCTAGTTTAACTGTACACGTTGGCTTGTCTAGCGAGTTCAGTGTTAGACGCCATCATGACCCGATTGTGGGATTTCGGGGCATGACAAGTTGGTATCAGAGCACTAGGTTACTTAGGTCTCACAACTCACGGACAACTTGGTAGAGTCTGAGGGATCGGTACAGAGACGTCTGTATTTATCCCCCAGAGGCTGCAGAGTTAGGATGACTCCACATTTCTTTTCATCTCTGTTGTGCGATATGAATTCTGAGTACTGATTGAGTTCCTATTCTATTCTCTCGCAGATGGCGAGGACGCGTGCTTCCCTTGGTTCCGCTCAGCAGGCCGACACTCCTGCTACAACTCCTACGAGGGGTCGAGGATGAGGCCATGCTAGAGGCCGGGGCCGGGCTCAGCCTAGAGCAACAACCCCAGTGGAGGACCCTCAGGTTGAGTCTGACGAGGAGGTCCCAGTTCCGGCAGTCCCAGTTGGATCAGCTCAGGTCCCAGAGGGGTTCATAGCTCCCATAGTGTTTCAGGACGCCCTTGTCCGTCTAGTCGGACTCATGGAGAGTGTAGCATAGGCAGGTCTTCTTCCTACTGCACCAGCCGTCTCTCAGGCTGGGGGAGGTACCTAGACTCCTGCAACTCGCACGCTAGAGCAGCTGGCTCCACAGTTTCAGACACCGGTACCTCAGCCAGCCGGAGTAGCTCAACTAGGTATTGCAGCACCAGTAGCAGAGGGAGAAACTATGTCAGCAGATGCTTTGTGGAGACTGGATAGGTTCACTAAGTTGTTCACTGCTACTTTTACTTGTTCACCGTCAGAGGACCCCCAGGATTATTTGGACAACTGCCATGAGGTTCTTCGGAACATGGTCATAGTGGAGTCTAACAGAGTTGAATTCGCTACTTTTCGGTTATCTGGCGCAGCCAAGAGTTGGTGGAGAGACTATTGCTTAGCCAGACCATCTGGGTCTATGCCTTTGACTTGGACTCAATTCTCAGAGGTATTTTTGGGTAAGTTCCTTCCCATTACTCAGAGAGAGGACCTTCGGAGGCAGTTTGAGCGTCTCCAACAGGGATCTATGTCATTCACTCAGTACGAGACCAGGTTCATCACTCTAGCCCGACATGTTCTTATGATACTTCCCACTGATCGGGAGAGGGTTCGTAGATTTATTGAGGGATTGGCCCGGCCTATCAGACTTCAAATGGCTAGAGAGTTAGGTACCGATATATCGTTCCAGGATGCGGCCAATGTGGCCACGAGGATTGAGATGATTATGTCACAGGGTGGTGGTCAGGGGGCTGACAAGAGGCCCCGTCATTTCGGTCGTTCCAGTGGAGCCTCATCTGGGGGCATGGATTCTTCAGGCAGAGGTCATCCTCCCAGACCCTTTCAGTCAGCTCTCAAGGTTTCCCATGGTACTTCAGGTGGTCGTGGTTATCAGACACACTATTCTGATCAGCAGCCTTATAGTGCGCCATCAGCTCCCATCAGTGCACCGCCGCATCAGAGTTTCCGAGGTGGTCATTCAGTTCGATAGGGTCAGATTCAGTTCCCTCAACAGCCGAGGTTTTGTTACACTTGTGGTGATCCGGGTCACCTTGCCAGATTTTGCCCTCGAGCATCAGGTAGTTCGCAGCATCAAGGTTCTCGTGCCATGGTACAAGCACCAGGTGTTCCACAGCCTGCTCAGCTAGCTAGAGGTGGGGGTAGAGGTGCTAGAGGTGGAGGTAGAGGTCATAGAGGTGGAGCTCAGGCCACCAGAGGTGGAGGCCAGCCAGCAGCCGGCCGTCCCAGAGATGTAGTTCAGGGTGGTGGGGCCTAGCCCCGATGTTATGCTCTTCCAGCCAGGCCAGAGGCTGAGTCTTCAGATGCAGTCATTACAGGTACTATTCGAGTCTGTGGTAGAGATGCTTCAGTGCTATTTGATCCAGGGTCTACGTATTCGTATGTGTCCTCTTATTTTGCACCGTACCTGGTCATGCCTAGTGATCCACTAAGTATTTCTATTTATGCATCTACACCAGTGGGTGATTCTATCATGGTCGATCGAGTCCATCGTTCTTGTGTTGTGTGTTGATTTGTTGCTTTTAGGTATGGTCGACTTTGATGTTATATTAGGGATGGACTGGTTATCCCTATATCATGCTATCTTGGATTGCCATGCCAAGACTGTGACCTTAGCCTTACCGGATTTGCTCCGTTTAGAGTGGAGAGGGACTCCTGGTCATTCTACCCGTAGTGTTATTTCGTACGTGAAGGCTCGGCGTATGGCCGAGAAGGGGTGTTTGGCTTATTTGGCTTATGTGCGCGATTCCAGTATTGAGGTTCCCTCTATTGATTCGGTACCCGTGGTTTGTGAGTTTCCTGAGGTCTTCCCTTCAGACCCGCCGGGGTTGCCGCCCGACAGGGACATTGATTTCTGCATTGATCTGGCTCCAGGCACCCGGCCCATTTCTATTCCGCCGTATCGCATGGCCCCGCCAGAGTTGAAAGAGTTGAAGGAACAACTGCATGATTTGCTTGGGAAGGGTTTCATTAGACCCAACATTTCGCCTTAGGGTGTGCCGATGTTGTTTGTGAAGAAAAAAGATGGTTCCATGAGGATGTGCATTGATTACCGGCAATTGAACAAGGTTACAATCAAGAATAAGTATCCACTGTCGAGGATTGATGATTTGTTCGATCAGCTTCAGGGTGCCAGGATATTTTCAAGGATAGACTTGAGATCTGGCTACCATCAGTTGAGGATTAGGGCATCCGATGTCCCTAAGACATCTTTCTGCACTCAGTACGGGCATTACGAGTTTTTGGTCATGTCGTTTGGGTTGACAAATGCCCCAACAACTTTTATGGACTTAATGAACTGAGTATTCAGGCCTTATTTGGACTCGTTCATGATAGTCTTCATTGATGATATATTGATATACTCCCGCACCCAGGAGGAGCACGAGCAACATCTCAAAGTGGTTCTTCAGACTCTGAAGGATAGTCAGCTATATGCAAATTTTTTGAAGTGTGAGTTTTTATTGAGTTCAGTTGCATTCCTGGGTCATGTCATATCAGCAGAGGGTATTCAGGTTGACTCGAAGAAGATTGAGGCAGTCAAGAATTGGCCTAGACCAGCATCAGCTATAGAGATTCAGAGTTTCTTGGGATTGGCAGGCTACTATCATCGGTTCGTGGAGGGGTTCTCATCTATTGCAGCCCCGATGACCAGGTTGACCCAGAACGGTGCCCAATTCAAATGGTTGGACGAGTGTGAGGCGAGATTTCAGAGGCTCAAGACAGCTCTGACTACGGCACCGGTATTGGTTTTGCCCACAGGTTCAGGGCCTTATACAGTCTATTGCGATGCTTCCCGTATTGGGCTTGGTGCAGTGTTGATGCAGGATGGAAAGGTCATTGCTTATGCTTCGAGGCAGTTGAATATTCATGAGAAGAACTATCTAGTGCATGATTTGGAGTTGGCAGCCATTGTCCACGCATTTAAGATTTGGAGGCACTATCTGTATGGCGTGGCGTGTGAGGTGTTCACGGATCATAAGAGTCTTCAGTACTTGTTCAAGCAAAAGGAGTTGAATTTGAGGCAGAGGAGGTGGTTGGAGTTGTTGAAGGATTATGATATTACCATCTTATATCACCCGGGGAAGGCCAATGTGGTGGNGGAGTTGGCAGCCATTGTCCACGCATTGAAGATTTGGAGGCACTATCTGTATGGCGTGGCGTGTGAGGTGTTCACGGATCATAAGAGTCTTCAGTACTTGTTCAAGCAAAAGGAGTTGAACTTGGCAGAGGGGGTGGTTGGAGTTGTTGAAGGATTATGATATTACCATCTTATACCACCCGGGGAAGGCCAATGTGGTGGCCGATGCTTTGAGTAGGAAGTTAGCTAGTATAAGCAGTCTTGCTTTTATTCCGGTCAGTCAGAGGCCTCTTGTTTTGGATGTTTAGGCTTTGGCCAATCGATTTGTGAGGTTGGATATTTCTGAGCCTAGTCGAGTATTGGCTTGTACGGTCGCTCGTTCTTCATTATTGGAGCGTATCCGTGGCCGGCAATTTGACGATCACCATTTGTGTGTCCTTAGAGACACTGTGCAACGGGGAGGTGCCAAGCAGGTGACCTTAGATGGTGATGGTGTTTTGAGGTTGCAGGGGCGAGTCTGTGTACCCAATGTTGATGGGATTCGAGAGTTGATTTTAGAGGAGGCCCATAGTTCCCAGTACTCTATTCATCCGGGCACCGCGAAGATGTATCAGGATTTGCGGCAGCATTGTTGGTGGCGTAGAATAAAGAAGGATATTGTGGCATATGTGGCGCGGTGTTTGAATTGTCAACATGTTAAGTATGAGCATCAGAGGCCTGGTGGTTTATTTCAGAGGATTGAGCTTCCCGAGTGGAAGTGGGAGAGGATCACTATGGACTTCGTTACTGGACTTCCGTTGACCCGGAAGAAGTTCGATGCAGTTTGGGTCATTGTTGATAGGCTGACCAAGTCAGCGCATTTCATTCCTGTGGCAGTCTCCTATTCATCCGAGAGGTTAACTGAGATCTATATCCGGGAGATTGTTCGCCTTCATGGTGTGCCGGTATCTATCATTTTGGACCGGGGCGCGCAGTTTACCTCGCGTTTCTGGGGAGCAGTTCAGGAGAGTTAGGCACCCAGGTGGAGTTGAGCACAACATTTCATCCTCAGACGGATGGACAGTCCGAGCGGACTATTCAAATATTGGAGGATATGATCCGAGCTTGTGTTATTGACTTTGGAGGATCACGGGATCAGTTCTTTCCTTTAGCAGAGTTTGCCTACAACAACAGATACCAGTCGAGTATCCAGATGTCTCCTTATGAGGCTTTATATGGTAGGCGGTGTCGATCTCCGGTTGGATGGTTTGAGCCGGGGGAGGCTCGGTTGTTGGGTACAGATTTGGTTCAGGAGGCCTTGGACAAGGTCAGGATCATTCAGGATAGGCTTCGTACAACTCAGTCCAGGCAAAAGAGTTATGCAGATCGCAAGGTTCGAGATTTGGCTTTCATGGTTGGTGAGCGAGTATTGCTCCGAGTGTCGCCTATGAAGGGCGTGATGAGATTTGGGAAGAAGGGAAAGATTAGACCTAGGTTCATTAGTCCGTTTGAGATTCTTGATCGAGTGGGAGATGTGGCTTATAGACTTGCATTGCCACCTAGCTTATCAGTCGTACATCCAGTTTTCCATGTGTCCATGCTTCGGAGGTATCACGACGATCCAGCCCACGTGTTAGATTTCAGCACTGTCCAGTTGGACAAGGACTTATCTTATGAGGAGAAGCCGATAGCTATTCTAGACCGGCAGGTTCATCAATTGAGATCCAAGAGTTTCCCTTCTGTTCGTGTTTAGTGGAGAGGTCAGCCTCCTGAGAGATCAACCTGGGAGTCCGAGTCCGATATGCAGATCCGTTATCCTCATCTATTCCCCGACTTAGGTACTTCCTTCATCTGCCCGTTCGAGGACGAACAGTTATTTTATAGGTGGAGAATGTGACGACCCAAAGGGGTCATCACCTGTTTTCTTACCCATTCTGTGCTTTCGAGGCCTTGAAAACCTCATTTATAGTTGCCCCGTTTTACGTGCGCAGTCCGGGCGCGTAGTCGGAAAGCTTAAATATGAAATTCTGTGAAAAATGCTAAGATTTGATATTAAAATGAGTAAATTTGACTTCGGTCAATATTTTGGGTAAACGGACCCGGACCCGTGATTTGACGGTCCCGGAGGGTCCGTAGGAAAATATAGGACTTGGGCGTACGCCCGAAATCGAATTCCGAGGTCCCAAGCCCGAGAAATGAATTTTTGAGTAAAATTATTTTTCTAAATTTATTTAAGGAAATTGAAAATGAAATCTGATTAGAAAGTGATGGTATCGGGCCCGTATTTTTGTTCTGGAACCCGATGCAGGTCTTATATATGGTTTAAGCACTTTCTGTAAGGTTTGGTTGAAAACGGATTTCGTTTGACGTGTTTCGGACTTAAAATGGAAAATTTGATGTTCTATGGAATTTGATAGAATTCATGGATTTTGAGGCTTAATTCAATGAATATGATGTTATTTTGGCGATTTGATCGCACCGATAAGTTCATAGGATGTTTTTGAGGTGGTGTGTATATTTGGTTTGGAGCCCCGAGGGCTCGGGTGAGTTGTGGATGGGCCACAAATGCATTTTTGAACTTTGGAAAAAATCTGGTGTCTCTGATCTGCAGCATCGCAAATGCGAGCTACTCATCGCAAATACGAGGATGGGTCTGGGCAAGACTGATCGCAAATGCGGCCATATGGTTCGCAAATGCGAAGGCTGGTCGCAAATGCGACGTCTGCCATCGCAAATGCAAAACTCCCCTCTTCCGCCTGAGGTCGCAAATGCGACATAAGGATCGCAAATGCGAAAACTGGGAATTTCTGAAGGGTTCGCAAATGCGAACCCCCATTCGCATTTCCCATACCTACTAGAGGCCTGCAAATTTTACACTTAAACCGATTTTGAACTCCATTTTTCATATTTTCTCAAACTCAAACACACTTAGGCGATTTTTTCAAGAATAAGACTTCTTCCAAATCATTTGTAAGTTGGTTTTTACTCAATTCTTTCAATCATTAACGTCATTTAACATGTTTTCAACTTAAAATCAAAGATTTCCATGGGTGAAATTGGGTGTTTTTGTGTAGAACTTAGATTTTTCTAAAATTGGGGATTTGGACCTCAATTTGAGGTCCGATTTTAGAATAAATCGCATATTTGGGTTTGTGGGGGAATGGGTAATCGGGTTTTGGTTCGAACCTTGGGTTTTGACCACGTGGGCCCGGGAGCGTTTTTGGACTTTTTAGGCAAAACTTTGGGAAATTCATTTTTATGCATTCAAATTGATTCATTTAGCGTTTATTGATGTAATTAAGTAACTTGTGACTAGATTCGAGCGGATTTGTGGTGGAATCGAGGGGTAAAGCTATAATTGAGGCTTGAGTTGAGTTCAAAGCATCGAGGTAAGTGTTTGGTCTAACCTTAACTTGAGGGAATATGAGTCGAGACTTAGTTGCCACTTGTTAATTGTCGAGTACGATGTATAGGCATGGCGACGAGTATCTATACATTAGTGTCTAGCATGACCATGAGTCTTTATATTGCGAATATTCTGATTTATTTGTAACTTCCATGCTTAATGTATGATTTCCATATGTTGTAAAGACTTTGTGAAGGGAATTGTGATCTTTAAACTTTAGGAAGCATTGGCTCGAGCTGTAACACGAATGGTGAAGATATATGAGATAATTGAATTCTTTGGAGCATTGGCTCAAGTGATAGAGTAAATTATGAAATGAAAGTAAAAGAAAGAGAAAGAGTTATTAAAATATACCCTTGCCGGGTCATTGTTGCTTTAGTGATTATCTCCCTTGCTGAGATGTTGGGGATTTAATTGTGTAATTGATGTTCCCGTGCCGGGATTTCTATTTCTATTCTGTGTACTCCCTTGCCCTTTGTTTGTGATTGTTGTTTGGGTGAGGAAGAGTGTTAAAGCACGAAGGGTAATGCCGTGCACTGTTTGCTATTGTGAGGAAGAGTATTAAAGCACGAAGGGTGATGCCGTGCATTGTTTGATATTATGAGGAAAGAGTGTAAAGTACGAAGGGTGATGCCGTGCTGTACGATGTACCATTCCGTACAGATATTCATTGATTACATTATACATTGCATAGTGAGTAAAGAGAGTAAAAACACGAAGGGTGATGCCGTGCCATGATTTACATTAATTACACTATACATTGCATAGTGAGGATGAAAGTAAAAGCACGAAGGGTGATGTCATGCCATGATTTACATTGATTATATTATACATTGCATAGTGAGGACGAGAGTAAAAGCACGAAGGGTGATGTCGTGCAAGTTTGTGATTTCTGATCCTTATTGATATTCTGGCCTTATTGTTCCTTTCTTTATTTGAGATTTCTTATATGAAACTGTTATCGTCCCACAGCGTGTTCCCCTTCCTTTATTGGTTGATTACTTCCTGTATATCTTTTTCGCTGTATATATATATATATTCGAGCTGCACATGTTTACTTGGTAGTCCGGTCCTAGCCTCGTCACTACTTCGTCGAGGTTAGGCTAGGCACTTACCAGTACATGGGGTCGGTTGTACTGATGCTACACCTGCACTTCTTTATGTTGTGCAAATTACGTAGCCGGACCCGTTGGACATCATTAGTGGGGGTGTCTTTCAGCTTATCCTAGAGGCTTCAAGGTGTACCCGCTAGCGTTCGTGGGCCTTGGCGTCTCTCCCATCCCTATGTCTTCGTTTCTGTCTTGCTTCCCTCTAGTTTCAGAGACAGTCATGTATTTCCTTTCAGACTTTGTATTTAGCACTTTTATACACAGTTCGTGAGTTTATGACTCCAGGTTTTGGGAAATTAATGCGTCGTTGTATTATGTTGTCTTTATTTAGTTTTGAAACCATATTTATTTCCACTGTTAAATTGTGAACCTTTTATAACTTGTTCTGCTAATTCAACGTTATCATGCTAGTTTAATTGTACACGTTGGCGTGTCTAGTGGGTTCAACGTTAGACGCCATCACGGCCCGATGGTGGGATTTCGGGGCGTGACACCTTAGGCATTTTGTTCTGATCTTTGTTTTGTGGACGCCGTGTACGCGAGGTGACGAGTGCGTATACGGGTCATTGTTGCTAAAATCTTATTTTTACTCCCATGAAATCGCTCATTTTCATTCATATATTATTGTTTACTATCTTAATTGAGTAGATATCCTAAGAGTAAGCATGCCTATCTGTTCTGACTTAAATTCCTCTTATTTGCTACTAGTCACATCATGCTTAGGTAGTTTTACTCTATCCTTACCTGTTGTTTTTTGGATTTTTTACTTAAGCCATAATTGACCTGCTTCCGTTTTGCATATTTAAATTGGGACTACGGACCGAGATCCAGGAGCTTTCCTCCTGTACTGCATTCATATTTAAATTGGGACTACATACCAAAATCCGGGAGCTTTCCCCCTGTACTGAGATGCATATTTAAATTGGGACTACGGACATAGATCCGAGAGATTTCCCCCTATACTGCATAGCATATTTAAATTGAGACTACAGACTGAGATCCGGGAGCTTTTCCCGTGTACTGCATTGCACATTTATTGTTGAGATATATGTTGTGCTGAGCCGAGGGCTCTCTTTATGTTATTAAATCTTTCCGTTTTTGTTAATCCTGTTCATCATTGCTTGTCTATATCTCATTGTTTTAAAGTTGTCTATTGACCTGTTTTACAAACTCAGTAGGGCCTCAACCTGACCTCGTCACTACTTGACTGGGGTTAGGCTTGACACTTACGGAGTACCGAATGTGGAGTACTCATGCCCTTTCCTGTGCATGTTTTCCCCATGTGCAGATCCAGGTACCAACACCCAATATCGTGGCTTGGAGTTGTCTCCCAACAGCCAGGAGACCGCAAGGTAATTCTGCCGCGTCCGTAGAATCCCACGAGTCCCCTTCTACTCTAGCATAGGCATAGAAAGACTTGTATATTTTCCCGTTGTTTCATTGTATAGAGCCATATTTGTTAAAGATCTTGTGACTATGGTGACATTCCGGGTTTTGGGAAGCTGTATATGCTGAGCAACTACGTTATATCTATTTGATATCCTTTATGTCTTTATTTTATTGATTCTATTATTTCCCGCAAATTCTAGCTTACCTAGTCATAGAGACTAGGTGCCGTCACGATACCTTTCGGAGGGTAAATTGGGTTGTGATACTAACGCTCTTTTTATGGAACAAATTTATATACCCTGAGATTTTCTTTTTAACTTGAATAAGAATTTACTCATATGATGAATTTTAAAAATAATTGAATTGGATTTTCTTGCTAAATAATTGATTAAAATTTTAATTATTTGGTTTTAACATAAAAATAATTTATTCTATGTTGATTCAGGTCTTAATATTAATTCATCTCTTGTTTCGAATATTTAATCTTAATTATAATTTTATCCGCTATAAATTTTATTTTGAAAGAGTAAAAGATTGATATGAAAATTTTCCAGATCTTTATGTTTGTAGAATTATTAGTGGTGTTGACTCTTACCAACCATTTATTTTTCTTTCCCACACATTTGTATTCTTAATTCTTAGTTGTTGTTTCATAAATGAGTATTTTTCATTATTACACGAAAAACTGATTAAAAATATTATTTGAGTAAAAAAATAGTTCAAATATAATATAAAAATATATTATCGTGGAGTATTTTTTTTCTCAATTTCAACTCTTTATGCAGTCTATTTAATATTACTTGTATTTTTTTTTGGTATTGGACATTATGAAGTGGTAATGTATTGCCAATATGGAGGACTCTTATGAAACTGATTTTATTAAACTTTCCTACATATTTTTAATAAACATTAATAAATAAAATTTTATTAATTTTAAAATCTTAAATATTAGAAATTGGCATGGAAGGTATTGTTGTCCGAAAAATAAATTATTGCAGTTATGCCTTTTCCCTATGAGTTCTTCCGTTTAATTATTTTTGTGCTATTTTGGTCTACTAGTATTGTATTTATGGTTTTATAATAATATATGCTCTCCTTTTTCTAAATGGATTTGACAATATAATACAATCTAAAATTAAATTAGTAATAGGACATTATAATACGTTTCAAATTAAATTAATAATATGAATTTTTAAGAAGTATATCCTAAAAATAATAGGATTACATGACTAAAAATATGTCTCTACCCCGAAAGTAATTATATTAAAAGGAAACATAACGTGTTCCTAAATATATTAGGTATACATGCTAACATGTAGTATTATATGTCTATGCCCGAAAGTAATTGTACTAATAGGATTCCTAAAGGTATTCATGTATGATTCTTAACGTGTAGTATTATATCCTAAAACTAATAGGATTATACAACTAATATCTAGATTTTCGGTTTTGTCCTTTTATTATGAGTTATTATGCTTAATATTAGAAGATTATTTTTGTAAACCGACATTATATTCATGCTTTTATAATAATATATAAGATATAGATATAGATAGATAAATCTGTGGTGCACCTCGACATAATAATATAGTTTCTTAAAAATAATAAGGTGATTAAATTATCCAATTTGATCAAAATAATAACTACCAATGAAAAATGTATGAATCACACAATTTTCAGCTTTTAAATTAAGCTACAGTTGACCATAACTAGCGATCCAACCAATCTTTTATTGTTTAATCCAAATAACTTTTTGCAATGTATTAAGTATTGTTTTTAAACAAAATTGATATAAAAATACATTTTTATGTAAGTAAAAGTATTGTAATTATCATAAATTCAATGCTTCCCTCCAGTCGCGACGGGACCTAGTCTCTACGACTAGGTAAGCCTAACATTTGCAAAAAATAATGAAAATGAAAGCATAAATCTTAACAACTAACAACAACATGTAATTAAATAACTGATAGAAATGCCGCTCGACATATACAATAACCAACTCTCGAAATATACACAGAATTTCCCAAGACCCCGAACATCATAATTCACAAGCTTCTAAGAATTTGTCTAACTGTTCTATACATCAGTATCTAGAAGAAGTAAAAGAATAACAATACAAAAGAGATAGAGGGGGACTCTAAGGTCTGCAGATACGGGCAGATGTACCTTAAAGTCTCTAGAACAGCAGCAAATGCGCGACTAATAGCGAGGCTGGTAGGAGGTACCTGGATCTGCACACGAAAATATGTGCAGAAGAGTAGCATGAGTACACCACAACGGTACCCAGCAAGTATCAAGCCTAACCTCAGTCGAGTAGTGTCGAGGTCAGGTCAAGGCCCACCGGTGTATATAAAATAATTAAGGCAAGAAAATATTGTAATGTAATAAAAGACTGGATTTAAACAAAAAGGAAATCCACAAAGAAGTAAATGTACATACACACAAGGATACATAGCGGGGGATCTCCCGAGATACTGTTTCGTAGTCCCAAAAGTAAATGTACTACCTCGTAGTCTCAAAAGTAAATGTGCAGGGAGAATTTCCGAGGTACCGCCTCGTAGTCTCAAAAGTAAATGTGCAAGGGGATCTCCCGGGATACCGTCCCGTAGTCCCAAAGTAAATACGCATCTCAAAACAATGGAGATAACAATTACAGCAAGAAAACCTATAGTTTAGACTAAGTACAAGTCAAGAAAAGGAGCATGAATCCACTAAGCATGCTGCACAGAGTTCAGATAAACATTTAAGACACGTAGACATGCAATTGTAGGCTAAACAAAATAACTACACAAGCTAGTATAACTCAATTAAGATGAAACGGGTTATTACTCAGTAAAAATCAAGTTTTACAATAAATAGCCCGTGTAAACACTTTTCACCTCACGTACACGATGCTCACATATCACATCAGTACCAAATCCTAAGGGGAGTTCCCCCGCACAAGGTTAGGTAAACCACTTACCTCGAACCAAGCTCAATCAATCAGTAACAATGCCTTTTTCACGAATATCCGACTTCGAATGACCCACATATATCCAAAATCAATTACATACCATAAATTTAACTATAAGAAGCTAATATAATTAATGAAATCAAAGCTAAAGCAAGAAATTAGAAAATCGTCCCAAAAGCTGATCCAGGCCCACGTCTCGGAATCGGATAAAAGTCATAAAATACGAACACCCATTCGCTCACGAGTTCACTCATACCAAAATTATCCAAATCCGATGTCTAATCCCCATTCAAAACTCAAAAATTCGGTTGAAGAACTTTTCCCCAAATTTTTAACCCAAATCCGAAACTAAAGGGTGGAATCAACTATGGATTAATGAGATATAACCATAAGGGAGTTAATAATCGTTACCCATAAGCTTCCTCTGAAAAACCCTCAAAATTTTGCCTCAATCCAATCTCTCTAGGTCCAACAATGGATAATGAATTCAAACCCTCGAACTTAGCCTTTTCTGCCCGGTCAAACCGCACCCGCGGTCCAATTTATGTTTCTGCAGTGAAGCTTTTGTGGCGAAGACTCTGCACCTGCGAGTTTCACAAACTCCAAGCATCATACATGCGCACAATAAATCTGCATCTGCGAATGCGCTTTTGCGCTCAATCGTCCACTTCTACGAAAACCTTGGCCACCTCAGCTTCCTCACATACTTCGCTTCTGCGATCACACTTCCGCAGATGCGGCTCCGCTTCTGTGGCTTACACGCCGCACCTGCGACCACTAGCCAACCTCATCATCTCTACATCTGCAATCGCCAACTCTCTTCTACGAGCTTGCACCTCCAGCCAATCCCACCGCAGGTGTGATGACACCAGAAACAACCCAACACCAGCCATTTCTCTAAGTCCAAAATGCATCCGATAATAATCCGACACACACCCGAGGCCCCCAGGACTTCAACCAAAGATACAAACAAGTCCTAAAACACCATACGAACTTAGTCGAGCCCTCAAATCACATCAAACAACACTAAAAACACGAATCACCCTCCAATTCAAACTTAAAGAACTTGAAACTCCAAACTTATACAACCGATGCCGAAACCTATCAACCCACATCCGATTGACCCCAAATTTTTCACACAAGTCATATTCAACATTATAGACCTACTCCAACTTCCGTAATCAGAATCCGGACCTGATATCAAAAAGTCCACTTTGGGCCAAAATCTCCAAAAATTTGACTTTCACCATTTCAAGCCTAAATCAGCTATATACCTCCAATTCAGAGTCCGGCCACACTCTTAAGTCCAGAATTACCCAACAGAGCTAACGGAACTGACAAAACTCTATTATGGAATCGTCTTCACACAGTTCCAACTACAGTCGAAATCCTAAGACTTAAGCTTCCGTTTTAGGGACGAAGTGTCCCAAATCAATCCGAGACTACAACAAACAACCTCCCGGCAAGTCACATGAGCAGAAAAAGGTATGGGGGAAATAATAATCATGGGATCGGGGCTCTAACTCTTATAACGACCGGTCGGGTCATTACACATAATGAATAGAAAATTATAATATTTCAATTGTCACGACCCAAAATCTGACACAGGTCGTGATGTCGCCCAACACCGGAGTCAGGCAAGCCCTTGTTTACTAATGTTGTTACCCTTATTTGACATACCAACCCCACACTTACCAAGTTTTTAAACTTTGATCATTTAATTAAAAGCGGAAACATTAACCAATTTAAATAAATACAGCCGACATGATCGTGATCCAAAATATACAGTCCCAAAATAAGAGTCTACTATGTGCATGCCAGGAACTAGTGTCACAAGTCAATAGGCAATCTAGCAGAATATACAAAAGATAATACAGGCTGTACTATTGTCTGAAAGGATGTAGACAGAAACAAACAAAAGATAACTCCATAGCCCAACTGAGGATCGCCAAGGAAGGCAGCTCACCGTGGAGTCGGGTCCAGAAGATATATATCAAGCTCCGGTCGGATAATCAGATGCACCAACCTCAAAACCTGTACAATTAAGTACAGAAGCGTAGTATGAGTACATAAACAAATATATACCCAGTGAGTATCCTGCCTAAACTCGAAGAAGTAGTGACGAGAGGCCGACGTGATACTTACTAGGGTCAGACAATGTGGAATGAGTACAGGCTAACCAGTAGTAGCAGTAATGAAAAGTAATAAGGAAATGAGCATCAAATAACAATCACTAGTACCCTCGCGCCATC
This sequence comes from Nicotiana knightiana, assembly GCA_005239525.1. Taxonomy (NCBI): domain Eukaryota; kingdom Viridiplantae; phylum Streptophyta; class Magnoliopsida; order Solanales; family Solanaceae; genus Nicotiana; species Nicotiana knightiana. Next base: position 75,915 of record ML393002.1, read on the forward strand.
CTTTTTCCATGGCATACAAGTTATTTATACTTCTTTCTTTTCATGAAAACAACAGTTGCAATTACAGGGCTTCTCACAAATTACCAAAACATATAACAAGCTATAAATGTACGGCCATTACGACGTGAAAAGTAAAGTTGCACTACCGAGGGTCGAATGGTCCGAACCATAAATTCATCTATCTGCCCCGCTCGCGAATCGAACATGCGACACAGTTAATATAATACCAAGTCCACCCCCGCTCGCGAATCGAACCTGCGACTCGGGTTAATATAATATTAGGGCCACCCCGCTCGCGAATCATCCATGCGACTCGGGTTCCCATATAAATTCCAATTCATGATTAGTAGGAGATTTCCAGATAATTTAGCAGGGGACATACTAACAGTGTGAGAATTTTAGAGATAACTTAAATCATAACCCCTTAGGCCTTCACATGTGATATTCGAGGACATTAGGCTACTTAATCCATATACAAGATCACAGATTCAACACATAAAGCATGCTTGTGAGTCCTAAACTACCCGACAAAGCATAATAGTAGCTGCGCACGGACTCTCGTCACTTCGTGCGTACGCAGCCCCCGCAAATAAGAACAAAACCACAATTTATAATTACCTATGGGGACAATTCCCTCTTACAAGGTTTGAAAGGAGACTCACCTCGTGCCGAATTCACTTCCCGGACCAAGAACATGCCCGAAACTCTGAACTCTACACCCGAGGACTCGAAACTAGCCAAAAGTTATATAAATACATTAATTTATGCTCAAAGTATGGAAATTCTCCTACTCATTTAGTAAATTCACCATTCTTGAAGAAATCCTAAAATCCGACTTCGGACCCACATACTCGGATTTCAATAATTCTAGAAGGAAACACTCAGCCATAGCCTAAGGATCACAAATATATGATTTCCACTCGATTTCATAGCTAATTGACGGGTAAATCCTCAAATTAACGAATGCCCTAGGTCACTACCCAATTCTTGATTTCCCACTAATTTTAGGTAGTTAATTTAGCTTATAATCCATGCATGAAGCTAATATTAGGGTAGATTTTACTTACCTTAGATGACCAGGTCTATTGCCCCTCAACAATGGTGGAAATCGCCCCAAGGAAGAAGAAGAAAATGAGAAAAATGGGTTTAAAACCGTGTATAAAAACACACTGTCTGGACAGTGTTTTCGCACCTGCGGCTCGAGGAACGCACCTGCGGTCTCTGTCACGACGCAAAATCCCTAAGGTCGTGATGGCGCTGGACGTCCATGTCAGGCAAGCCAACTCATTCATTAATTGAAACAACTTTTCGGTTTTAAAACATTTATGAAAATATTTCTTTTTCCTAAATTACATATTAACCAAATAAAAGTCTGTTAATTAAAAATAATGGTTTAAAGATTACACTTAAGAAATTATATCCCAATACATAACCCAGAACCTGGTGTCACATGTACATGATCAATTTCTAAGAATTCGACAATCATTACAAAACTGTCTAAAATACAACTGGACAAGGTAATTTAAATGAAATAGATACAGGGCGAAGGAGACTCTGTCAGCTGCGGATCGCTTCCGGATGATGCAGCTCGCCTAAGTCTCCGAATCCTTCACATTGCTATGAAAGTACCTGTGCAATAAAAATGCACAACAAGTGTAGCATGAGTACAAAAAACGTGTACTCAGTAAGTCGCCTGCCTAACCTCAGAGAGGTAGTGACGAGAGGTCAAATTAGACACTTACTAGGGTCCGACAATATAATATATGACAGAATATGATGAAATACAGTAGATATGTAAGACAGTGAGCAGCGAGTACATATCAAGTACAGAAATCCAGGTAACCACTGAGAATAAACAATAATGTACACTTTCCTTTTTCCCACATACATGTCAAGCCAATACCAATAGAATAGTACCAAATATTCATGCGCACACAAGGGTAAGACAACCGGCCGGAGTCATAATATAGTCATGTCCGTGCACTGCCGAGGATCGAAGGGCCCGTACCAAAAGTGCACCTCCCCACAAAGTACTCACATCTATGAACTGCCGAGAATCGAACGACCCATACCAAAAGTGCATCTCTCAAACTCTCTATGCACTGCCGAGGATCGAAAGGCCCGTACCAAAAGTGCATCTCTCAACCTCTCTATGCACTGTCGAGGATCAAACGGCCCGTACCAAAAGTGCATCTCTCAATATAATAATCCTATCTGTGCACTGCCGAGGATCGAACGGCCCGTCCCATAAGTGCACATCTCAATATAATAATCATAACTATGCACTGCCGAGGATCGAACGGCCCGTACCAAAAGTGCATTCTAAACCCGCCGTGGCATATGGACCGCTCCCATGAGAGTAGGGGAAATAACACTCCGCTCGCGGAATGTACATTGCGAAGCGGTTACGTGCAGACATGCACAATCAACAATTCACTCCGAACACGTCGGGAACACAAATACTCAAGTAAATGACCGATTTCTCTTTTAAAAACCACAAATAGTATTTAAATCCCTTTTTTGAAATTCACTGGCCGAGATTTATATAACATTTAATAACACAACCTTATTCGGAAATACAATTGCCGCAAAGGAAATAAATTCTTTTTTTTTGATGATTTAGAAAATAAACTCTAATCTTCCTTAGTCATTAAATTGCAATTTCGATATTATATTAGCAGTCTAACATCACAGGTACACCAGGTAGGGCATGCTAGTGGGTCCTAGGCTACCCGGACATGGAATAGTAGTAGCTACGCATAGACTCCCGTCACCTCGTGCGTACGTAGCCCTCGAAGACAATGGCACATACTTAATTAATTCACATAGGGGGACAATTCCCCCTCACAAAGTTAGAAAGGAGGCTTATCTCGCTCCGAAATTTCATACCCGGCTTCCAAACCTCTATGTCGACTTTAATGGATGAGCAACGCCCCCAAACTATCCAAATAATGATAAACCAATGAAAATATACTCAAATATTTGTTAAAAATTCAGATTATATAAAATTCCATCTCCGCTCAAGGAATTGACCAAAATGCCCTTGGGCCTACGTGCCCGGATTTCGAAATTTCTCGAAGATAAATTCTACCCATAACTTTACTAACTCAAATATACAATTTGTTACAATTTTCATGCTCAAATTCATGATAAAAGTCCAAAATTCCAAGTTCTAGGTCTTCCCCCAAAAAATTCCAAATTTATACAAATTTTCCATGTCTAAATCCATGTAAGATCACATATTTAACTCAAAAATAGGAAGAAATCACTTACCTTGTGTTGATTGGTGAAAATACCTCCTTGAGATCTCCAAAATCATCCAAGCCAAATGAAAGAAATGAAAGAAATGGGCCAAAATTCGTGTTTAAAAGAATCTGCCCATGCTTCATCGAGTTGTACCTTGTGCTTGTGCTGTGCAGGTTGTACATCCTATTACAATTTTCCCTTGTTAAGCACCTTCTGTTAAAACACCCATAACTCCTTGTAGAAATATCCAAATAACAAACGGTTTGAAGATTTAGAAACTAGACTCGAAGATATTTAATTTGATAGGTTGTACACCATATAACTCTTTATATATTCCGAGATATGAGCTTCTAAAGTCGGCTCCATGCATCATAAAATTCTGGCGAAACTGCTCCACCAGCCATCTTCAATCGGTCATAACTTTTTGCACAAAAATCCAAATGACAAATGGTTCAATGTTATGAAAACTAGACTTAAGGATCTACACGCTAGAGCTCACGACTTCAAACCGCTGAATGACGCGCTAGAGCTCAAAATGACCGGTCGGGTCGTTACATTCTCCCCCACTTAAACCGATGTTCTTCCTCGAACATGCTAAGAACTGCTCTGGAGTTACCTGAAACCACTGTTTAACATCTCGAGCACCTGCCCGTGCTACCACAACCCAGTCGAGCACAATAGCCTGATCAAATCTGGAGATTTCTTCTTTATCCATATAATAAGCTTAGAATTCATTCAAACACCTAAAATTTTTCTGCCAGACCTAGTTCAAACATATAAACACCGTATCAACTACCACACGATATACTAGATCATAACTGCATACCCTTGCTAAATTGGCACCATGCGCTGCTTAACCCATCTTCTGACCACAATGAAGCTCCCTGAACCTTAATAGCCAAAATTCCACGAATCTGATGCTCCCAATGCACCTCATAACAAATATACATACACCCTACTATAATGCTGACGATACCACCACAACGGAGGAAATGTGCAGAAATTCCTACTCAAATGCAGAGTTAACAAATCTTTGAATATCTCATCTTGACTAGAATCATCACTTTAGTATGAACCTGAATAATGGTATTTGTTCTTTAATATACACTTCACATAACCTCATCGCACTGATCCCTGATCTGAAAATCTTGTCTCACCTAGTATGAACTGCTCAGACAACAAACCGCCCCAACATGACCAACAACCTCACATGATACCACATCGCGCCAATAGGCCATAACTCGAACATGATAATATGAAAAGACTCAGGACGGAACTATTCATCTCACACAACTAATATGAATTCTTACCAGAAAATAGGAAATAAAACACAAGAAAATAAATACATCTCAACCCTTCTCATCATCACACTGTTGCGGCGTGCAACCCGATCCGGATAACATACCCGTGGCGGCGTACCACCCGATCCCATCATAAAACTCACATAAGGAAATATACACGGAGCTGAATCGCTCACTATTACAAATTATTGAATATCGATCACAAGCACGCTAAGTGCATAATACCGTCCTGAGGAGACTGATAAAGCCGTAGGCTACATAACTCAAGCACAACTGAGGATATATATATATATATATATATAGACACACACACTCTGGATCTCAAGAGCTATCCTGCTCACATAACATCCCCACTACTCGGGACCTCAACACATAAGAAATTATCAAAGCCGTTCCACAACTCACACGACACAATCACGATAACACATGAATATGACGAAGATGGAACAACACCCGCTGTTCCAATATCTTTCCATGAAAAGCGCTCTACTGAAAGGAACATGCCTGGCTCATACGGAGCCCATAATCATACTTAAATCCATCCACAAACATTGAGCTACCTTGCTCGCACCAACTAAGCTAATAGCATTTGCTTGGGTCCATATTAACCCACCTTCTCTCATAATACACGAGAACAACCATCATCACCGGGACTAACACCCCATATTCCATAATCAACTGAAGCGAACGCCCTCCAGGCATAAATTCTCAATAAAACAATATTGCACTTCTTTATACTCAGTCCAAATCTGAATTCCATCAAGTGACTGCATGTCACACTTATACAATCTTTTCGCGGTCATGCTTCCACGACCTTCCACACAAAGCATCAAGTCTGCAGATCCATAACACCGACCACACTAAGGCCACAAAACACCTCAAGAACCCATGACCAGGGTACACAGCCTCTTTCACCGAATATCAATCTCAAGTGACACTGAAGATAATACCAGCTTACACTGAACTTTCAAATCACTTTTCCTTGCTCTTTCGAGCTCATGACATCCTTATAAACATCGGATCAAAATCTCGATTCTAACTCCCAGTTACATACTGCTTCCCGCACTTAACATACCAACATGAGGTAGCGCAAGAATTCCATTATAAATTTTGAACCACCAATAGGGCGAACACTTCATCATATAGAAACTTTTTACTTGACTCAATTCAAGAGTACCATCTCAACACATGAGTGAATTCCCATTATCACCCAGATCATGCAAATCCTTAAGTAGTGGTCTACACCACCATAACCCTTCCGGGATCCACCTACACATGCCATGCCATAACACTCAAATGTTCCCACATGAAATCCATTACGACTGCTGACAAGACGCACACACATCGGCACAAACCACATGCATAACTTAATCACACCGAAGGAACCGATCACTGCAGCAAATGTGCCATTTCAACCATGGCAAGTCAATCTATCTTCTTTTAATCATTATTAATTGCCTCAGGAACAATAACAACTTCCTTCAACCCATAGCAAACTCAACTCTCACTCATCCCGAGTGACCTTGATTCACTAGACTATGCTGCCCAAATCCCGCAACCTGTCTCATACCCTTCTGATAATCTTTTCTTCAACCCGGAGTCTATTTCTCTCACTCCTCCAATATTCTCCTGCATGCTGAAACATATCATAGAACATTCCAAACGTCCTCATTTTTCTCAGAGATTAATCTACAAAAGCTTGATTCTCGATCATACTGCTGCCTGAAATCCTTAATTGCCGCATTTTTAACTTTTGAACTCACTAGGACCGCTATTGAGAGTCACCCACTCTAACCGGACCTGAATACAATCAACCCCAAGTCTCTCCTAGCACATGAACATCTTTTTCAATGAAACACGTGACTGAGTCACTATCCTTACAACTCGCCCATGCCTTGAGCATAAATTCTGAATATTCCAAAGCCTAACCCTGATCCGACAGGGCTAACTTTTGCACATATTCATCAAATCCCACGCACAATTACCATTTTACTCCTTTTTCCTTAACTGAATCAACTTGCCAACACGCCGAAAATCCTCAACCCCATGCGAAGACAATCCTACAACCCAACTGGAGATGGTGGGACTCCCCCACTTAACCCGAGGCTACTCCTTGCACCACTCTAGACCCTGCTGATATCCTTCCTATTTTGATAACATGATCTTGCTCAGCCAATCCATCCAAATCTTCCAAATTCTCTTGCTAGCACTCCCTAAATACTCGAATTCTCTAGCATCACTCACACCTTCTATCTCCTACCGACTAGCCACTAGGATCCCTCACAGAACCTGCCAAACCCGCTATTGCTAACCTATCCCCAGAAGATAACCCACCTATGGAAATCACCCCCGGACACCTCCCAGCGACGCTGAAATGCACGCTCTCTGCGACCTCAATACCCCATCCTATGCCCTACTTCATTTACCAACTTACTAGTCCATCCGCTCCTCATGGACACCCATTAATTCTCGACAATATCTCCAAATTCCAAGTTGTGCTGCCGCTCCCCCACTTTGCGACTGCTCGACTTCCGCTTCTTACACCTGGCCTCCTAGAAATGGAACAACATCCTAGCCTCGTTCCAGGATCATTCTTTGCCAACTGAATTCTTCAATACTTCTTCTCAATACTTTGAACCCACGCAACTGAAGAAACCATAGCACCGACAAACCCAACGCATTCCATTCGATCAATGACGACGACTACACATCACATGTGCATACCCCATCTCACGTGAAGACACCAAGTCTTACTACTTCATCAATACTAGCCGAGCCATTCATACTCCTAATGCCTTCCCTCTGCCGGAACAAAAACACTGAAATCTCGAAATCACACTCTGAGAAGACCTCCCTTCAAACCATTCATCTTCCCCAACATACAGGCACACGTTCTATCATCATATCAACACCGCACGACACTCAATTGCAAACATCATCACCACCTGAGCACGGCCTTAAGGCCCCCAAAAACACAACTACTGAGGTGAAATAACACATTACCCTTTTTGTAGGGCCATAACAACAACCACGACCATTTACACATGGAAGCATCTCGAATTACATTCGTAGCACCATTTCCATTCCTCAAATTCCTGATCCATAGCAAGCGCTTCGCTATGCGTAAGATTGAGTAGGAATGAACATAGGCATAAGCCTCAAAGGAATCAACTCGCACGATGAAGAATCAAGAAGGGAAGTACTCCTAACAGCCCTATAGCCTCTCGAAGATAAGTACAGACGTCTCCGTACCGATCCGCAAGACTATTTCTAGACTTGCTCATGACTCGTGAGACCTACGGGAACCTAGTGCTCTGATACCATGTTGTCACGACCCAAAATCCCTAAGATCGTGATGGCGCCGGACGTCCATGTCAGGCAAGCCAACTCATTCATTAATTGAACTTTCCGGTTTTAAAACATTTATGAAAACATTTATTTTTCCTAAATTACATATTAACCAAATAAATGTCTGTTAATTGAAAATAATGGTTTAAAGATTACACTTAAGCTATTATATCCCAATATATAACCCAGAACTCGGTGTCACAAGTACATGAGCAATTTCTAAGAATTCAACAATCATTACAAGCCTGTCCGAAATAAAATTGGACAAGGTAATTTAGATGAAATAGATACAGCGCGAAGGAGACTCTGTCAGCTGCGGATCGCCTCCGGATGATGCAGCTCGCCTAAATCTCTGAATTTTCCACATTTCTATGAAAGTACCCGTGCAATAAAAATGCACAACAAGTGTAGCATGAGTACAAAACAATGTGTACTCAGTAAGTCTCCCGCCTAACCTCAGAGAGGTAGTGACGAGAGGTCAAATTAGACACTTACTAGGGTCCGACAATATAATATATGACAGAATATGATGAAATACAATAGACATGTAGGACAGTGAGTATCGAGTACATATCAAGTACAGAAATCCAGGTAACCACTGAGAATAAACAACAATGTACACTTTCCTTTTTCCCAAATACATGTCAAGACAATACCAATAGAATAGTACCAAATAGTCATGCGCACACAAGGGTAAGACAACCGACCGGAGTCATAAAATAGTCATGCCCGTGCACTGCCGAGGATCGAACGGCCCGTACAAAAAATGCACCTCCCCACAAAGTACTTACATCTATGCACTGCAGAGGATCGAACGACCCGTACCAAAAGTGCATCTCTCAACCTCTCTATGCACTGCCGAGGATCGAACGGCCCGTACCAAAAGTGCATCTATCAATATAATTATCCTCTATGTGCACTGCCGAGGATCGAACGGCCCGTCCCATAAGTGCACCTCTCAATATAATAATCATAACTATGCACTGCCGAGGATGAATGGACCGTACCAGAAGTGCATTCTAAACCCGGCGTGGCATATGGACCACTCCCATAAGAGTAGGGGAAATAACACTCCGCTCGCGGAATGTAAATTGTGAAGCGGTCACATGCAGACATGCACAATCAACAATCCACCCTGAACACGTCGGGAATACAAATACTCAACTAAATGACCGATTTCTCTTTTAAAAACCACAAATAGTATTTAAATCCCTTTTTCAAAATTCAGTTGCCGAGTTTTATATAACGTTTAATAACACAACCTTATTCGGAAATACAATTGCCGCGAAGGAAATAAATTCTTTTCTTTTTTGATGATTTAGAAAATAAGCTCTAATCTTCCTTAGTCATTAAATTACAATTTCGATTATATTAGCAGTCTAACATCACAAACAAGATCACAGGTACAACAGGTAGGACATGGCATAGTAGTAGCTACGCACGGACTCCCATCACCTTGTGCGTACGTAGCCCCCGAAGACAATGGCACATACTTAATTAATTCACCTAGGGGGACAATTCCCCCTCACAAATTTAGAAAGGAGACTTACCTCGCTTCGAAATTTCATACCCGACTTCTAAGCCTCTATGTCGACTTCAATGGATGTGCAACGCCCCCAAACTATCCAAATAATGATAAACCAATGAAAATATACTAAAATATTTGTTAAAAATTCAGATTATATAAACTCCCATCTCTGCTCAAGGAATTGACCAAAATGCCTTTGGGCCCACGTGCCCGGATTTCGAAATTTCTCGAAGATAAATTCTACCCATAACTTTACTAACCCAAATATATAATTTGTTATAATATTAATGCTCAAATTAATGGTAAAAGTCCAAATTCCAAGTTCTAGGTCTTCCCCAAAAATTCCAAATTTATACAAATTTTTCATGTCTAAATCCATGTAAGATCACATATTTAACTCAAAAATAGGAAGAAATCACTTAACTTGTGTTGCTTGGTGAAAATCCCTCCTTGAGCTCTCCAAAATCATCCAAGCCAAATGAAAGAAATGGGCCAAAATTCGTGTTTAAGAGAATCTGCCCATGCTTCATCGAGTTGTACCTTGCGTTTGTGCTGTGCAGGTTGTACATCCTATTACAATTTTCCCTTGTTGAATACCTTCTATTAAAACACCCATAACTCCTTGTAAAAATATCCAAATAACAAACGGTTTGAAGATTTAGAAACTAGACTCGAAGATATTTAATTTGATAGGTTGTACATCATATAACTCTTTATATATTCCGAGATATGAGCTTCTAAACTCGGCTCCATGCATCAGAAAATTCTGGCGAAACTGCTCCACCAGCCATCTTCAATCGGTCATAACTTTTTGCACAAAACTCCAAATGACAAATGGTTCAATATTCTGAAAACTAGACTTAAAGTCTACAACTTTCATGTTTTGCAAATATTTATATTCCTTATAGATTCCTATATATACGCTTCCAAAGTTAGCTCTTTGATGCATAAATTGCTGTCCCAAAATAGATCTGCTGCAGAATTTTCAGTAGCTATTTTTGTCCGAAATCCATTCCGTTAACCTTCCGAAATCAACCCGAGGCCCTCTGAACCTTAACCAATTATACCAACATATCCCAAAACATGATACGAACTCGCTCGAGGCCTCAAATCACATCAAACAACGTCGAAATCATGAATCACACTCCAATTCAAGCTTTATGAACTTTGAAATTTCAAACTTCTACATCCGATGTCGAAACCTATCAAATCACGTCCGATTGACCCTAAATTTTGCACACAAGTCATATTCGACATTATGGACCTGCTCCAACTTTCGGAATTGGAATCCAACCCCGATATCAAAAAGTCAAACTCTCGGTTAAACTTCTCAAAAACCTTCAAATTTCTATCTTTAGCCAAATGACTTCAAATTGACCTCCGGACATCCGAATTCACTTCCGATCACGCTCCCAACTCCAGAATCACCATACGGAGATATTCCTAGACTCGGAATCCCAAACGGACCTCTATAACACTGAGATGCCTTCCAACCCAAACTTATGAAATTCTTCTAAAATACTAACTTCCATAATATACGCCGAAACGCTCCCGGGTTATCCAAAACCCGATCTGGACATACGCCCAAGTCCGAAATCATCATACGAAACTGCTGGAACCTTCAGATCCTGATTCTGAGGTCGTTTACTCAAAATTCTAATCTTAGTTGATTTCACCAACTTAAGGCTTCTGAAATGAGAATTTTCTTTCCAAATCAATTCTAAACTTCCTGGAATTCAATTCCAACCACGCCCACGGGTCATAATACCTGAAACGAAGCTGCTCACGACTTCAACCGCTGAACGACGCGCTAGAGCTCAAAACAACCTGTCGGGTCGTTACAGTCTCGCACCTGCGAGCAAAGGCCCGCACCTGCGGAAATGGACTGGGAAGCCTAGGCCCGCACCTGCGATGCTGGGGACCGCAGTAGCGGCCCCGCACCTGCGACTGGGCAACCGCACCTGCGGTCACACCAGAACAGGTGCACCAACAACTATTTTAGCTAGTTTTTAGACCCGTTAGGTGCCCGGGAGGCAGTTGGACCCACCCGAGCCCTAGTCCAAATATACCAACGAGTCCCAAATCATAATAAGGACTCGCTCGAGCTTTCGGAACACCCAAAAGAACGCTAAAACTCAAAATCACACCTCCAAACCCCAAGAACCAAACTTAGGAACTTTAAGTTTTCTAGACTTCACTTACAACGCGCCGAACCGACCTATAAAACTCGGAATGACATCAAATTTTGCAGGCAAGTCATAATTAATAATACAGAACTATTCCCAGTCTTGAAATTTCGTTCGGACCTCGATAACACAAAAACACGTCCTAAACCAAAATAGGAACTTAAGGAACTTCTTATTTCAATATTGGGCGCCGAAATGCCCCTGGGTCATCAGAAACCCATTCCGAACATACGTCCAGGTCTGAAATCATCACACGAAGCTACCGGAACCGATGAAACTCGATTCCGAGGTCGTTTACCCAAAATGTTGACCGAAGTCAAACTTGGCCTTAAAGGCCAACCTTAAGGAACCAATTGTTCCTATTGCACTCTAAACACCTCCGAATCCCGGACCACCAGCACCCGCAAGTCATAAATTATAAAATGCCGCTATGGGAAGTTTCATTTAGGGGAACGGGGTCCTATAACGCAAAACGACCGGTCGGGTCGTTACATTCTCCACCTCTTAAACAAACGTTCGTCCTCGAACGGGTCTAGAATCATACCTGAAGTGCTGAATAAGTGTGGATATCTGCTCCGCATGTCCTCCTCGGACTCCCAAGTCACCTCCTCAACTGGCTGGCCCTTCCACTGGACTTTTACGGCAGAAACTCTCTTGGACCTCAACTGGCAGTCCTGCCTATCAATAATAGCTACTGGCTCCTTCTCGTAGCCCAGCCTCTCATCCAACTGAATAGTGCTGAAATCAACCACGTGCGAGAAGTCGGCGTGGTACCTACGGAGCATGGATACATGAAAAACTGATTGAACTCCTGATAAACTGGGAGGCAAGGCCAGCTCATAAGCAACCTCCCCAACTCGCCTCAACACCTCGAATGGACCTATAAACCTCGGGCTCAGCTAGCCCTTCTTCCCAAACCTCATAATACCCTTCATAGACGAGACTTTCAATAGGACCCTATCTCCCTCCATAAATGATACATCACGCGCCCTCTGATCAGCGTAACTCTTCTGTTTGGACTGTGTTGTACGGAGCCTCTCCTGAATCAACTTCACTTTCTCCAAGGCATCCCTCACCAGGTCGGTGCCATATAACTTAGCCTCGCCAGGCTCAAACCACCCGATAGGAGAACGACATCGCCGACCATACAAAGCCTCAAATGGTGCCATCTCAATGCTGGACTGATAACTATTATTGTAAGCAAACTCGACCAAAGGCAAGAACTGGTCCCACTGACCTCCGAAATCAATCACACATGCCCTGAGCATGTCCTCCAATATCTGAACTGTACGCTCCGACTGACCATCGGTCTGAGGGTGAAATGATGTGCTGAGGTCTATCTGGGTACCCATCTCACTATGCAATGCTCTCCTGAAGTGCGAGGTGAACTGAGGACCTCGATCTGATATGATGGACACCGGCACACCATGCAACCGGACTATCTCCCGAATGTAGATATGGGCCAACTTATAAGATGTATAAGTAGTAGCCACTGGAATGAAATGTGCCGATTTGGTCAATCTATCCACAATGACCCAAACCGCGTCAACCTTCCGCAAATTTCGAGGCAACCCAACCACGAAGTCCATGGTGATGCACTCCTATTTCCACTCAGGAATGTGCATCGGTTGAAGTAGGCCTCCTGGCCTCTGGTGCTCATACTTAACCTGCTAGCAATTAAGACACCTAGTCACATACTCCACAATGTCCTTCTTCATTCTCCTCCACCAGAAATGCTGCTTCAAATCACGATACCTCTTCGTAGCACCGGGGTGAACAGAATACCGAGAACTGTATGCCTCCTATAGAATCCTCTCCCTCAGGCCATAAACATTAGGAACACATAAGCGGCCTTGAAGTCTCAGAACACCATCCTCGCCAATAGTAACCTCCTTGGCCCTACCCTGAACCACTGTCTCCCGAAGCTCTACTAAGCATGAGTCATAGAACTGTCGGGCCTTAATCTCCCCCAATAACAAAGACTGAGCGGCCACATGTGCTAAAACTCAACGAGGCTCTAGAAGGACTAATATCACCTGGTGATTGGCCAAGGACTGAATGTCCAAGGCTAGAGGTCTCTCCTCTGCTGCAATATAAGCCAAGCTACCCATACTTTCCGCCTTCCTGCTCAAAGCATCTGCTACCACATTTGCCTTTCCCGAGTGATAAAAAATGGTGATATCATAATCCTTCAACAACTCAAGACATCTGCGCTGCCTCAAATTAAGATCCTTCTGCTTGAACAAGTGCTGCAAGCTATGGTGGTCTTTATAAACCTCACAGGACACTCCATACAAGTAGTGCCTCCAAATCTTAAGAGCATGAACAATCGTCGCCAACTCCAAATCGTGCACATGGTAATTCTTCTCATGAACCTTTAGCTGGCGTGAAACATAAGCAATAACTCTCCCCTCCCGCATCAATACACACCCCAAGCTAACGCGCGAGGCGTCGCGTCGCAATACACTGTATACATTCCATAACCGGAGGGCAATACTAGAACTGGTGCTGAGGTCAATGCTGACTTGAGCTTCTGAAAGCCCGCCTCACACTCGTCGGACCATCTGAACGGGGCATTCTTCTGAGTCAATCTAGTCAATGGAGCTGCAATAGAAGAGAACCCCTCCACAAATCGGCGATAATAGCCTGCTAGGCCCAAAAAGCTCCTGATCTCTGTAGCCGAAGTAGGACGCGACAAACTCAGAACTGCCTCGATCTTCTGAGGATCAACCTTGATTCCCTCTCCAGATATCACATGCCCCAAAAATGCCACGGAATCCAATCAGAACTCACACTTGGAGAACTTAGCATATAGCTTCTGTTCTCGCAAAGTCTGGAGCACAACTCTCAAATGCTGCTCGTGCTCCCCCAGGCTACGTGAGTAAATCAAAATGTCATCAATGAAGACAATGACAAAGGAATCAATATACAGCCTGGACACCCTATTCATCAAGTCCATGAATGCCGCTGGGGCATTAGTCAAGCCAAAAGCAATCATCAAGAACTCATAATGGCCATACCTCGTACGAAAAGCACTCTTCGGAACATCTGAAGCCCGAATCCTCAACTGATGATACCCCGATCTCAAATCAATCTAAGAAAACACACGAGCACCCTGCAACTGGTCAAAAAAATCATCGATGCGCGGAAAGGGATACTTGTTCTTAATGGTAACCTTGTTCAACTAGCGGTAATCAATACACATCCGCATAAACCCATCCTTCTTATTTACAAACAGAACTGGAGCACCCCACGGCGATACACTCGGTCTAATGAACCCCTTAGCTAACAACTCCTCAAGCTGCTCCTTCAACTCTTTCGGAGCCATACGGTACGGAGGAATGGATATAGGTTGGGTGTCTGGAGACCAATCAATGCAGAAATCAATATCATGATCCGGAGGCATGCACAAAAGATCTGAAGGAAATACATCAGCAAACTCTCGAACAACTAGCACGGAATCAATCGTCGGAGACTCGGCGGTGGTGTCCCGCACATAAGCAAAATAGGCCAGGTAACCCTTCTCGACCATATGTCGAGCCTTCAAGAATGAAATAACCCGGCTGGCTATACTAACTGAGGAACCTCTCCACTCCAGCCTAGGCGACTCTGGCATGGCTAATGTAACTGTCTTGGCATGGAAATCTAGCACGACATGATAAGGAGATAGCCAATCCATGCTTAAAATAATCTCGAAATCAACCATGGCGAGCAATAAGAGATCTGCTCGAGTCTCGAATCCGCAGAATGTGACCATACAGGACCGGTAAACCCGGTCTACTACAACAGAATCACCCACAGGAGTGGACACACATATAGGAGAACCCAAGGACTCACGAGGGACATCTAGGAAATGAGCAAATAAGACCGAAACATAGGAATAAGTGGATCCTGGATCAAATAACACTGATGCCTCTGTACCACATACTGTAATAATAACTGACGGCGTCTGAGGCCACAACATTTGACCTGGACGGAAAAGCATAGAATCTAGCTGGAGCACCGGAGGACTGAGCCCCGCCAGAATGAATAGGGGCTGGCTGACCTCCCCCTGACTGGCCTCCACCTCTAGGACGACCCCTGCCGACCCGTCCCCCACCTCTAGGTGGCCGAACTGCTGGTGCGGGACTCATAGGCTGGTAACCCTGCTGCACTGCCTTGCCCCAAAACCTGGGACAAGTCCTCCTAATATGTCCGAGATCCCCGCACTCGTAACATCTCACTGGAGAACGGTGAGAACCCTCTGGTATAGCACTGAAGTAAGGCCTCACTGGAGCACCACGAGGAGGTGGTGGTGGTGGTGCTGAATATGGGGGCCTGCTGGGCTGAACCCAACTAAACAGACCCTTGCCCCTAGTTGGGGCACCTCTGAAATCCCCGGAATATCTGGCTCTCTTATCCGGCTGTACCTGCTCCCTGACCCTCGACCGATAACCCTCGATCCTATGAGCAATCTCCACTACTAGCTGATAAGGAGTCCCCATCTCCTCCTCTCGGGCCATGCTGGTCCTAATGCCTGGATGCAACCCGACTAGAAATCTCCGCACTCTCTCAGCATTAGAGGGTAGTATCATGAGTGCATGGCGAGATAACTCTGAAAATCTGGCATCATAGACTGTCACTGACAGTTGCCCCTGATCTAGCTGCTCAAACTGATACCGCAACTCTTCCCTCTCCGAGGGTGGAATATATCTGTCTAGGAACATCTAAGTAAACTGCTCCCAAGTGATAGGAGGAGAACCTGCTGGCCTGCTGAGAATATAGGACTGCCACCATCTACGAGCTCTGCCCTCTAACTGGAAAGTAGCGAAGTCCACTCCATGGGACTCCAATATCCTCATGTTGTGCAGTCGGTCCCTACACCTATCAATGAAATCTTGGGCATCCTCTACTTGCTCACCCCCGAAGACCGGAGGATGAAATCGAGTCCATCTATCCAATAACTTCTGCGGATCGCCGTCCACAGCTGGTCTGGGCTCAAGTGCTGCTGCTACAGGCTGAACCCCACCCACCGGCAGTGTAGGGGTCTGGGCTCCCCCTCCTGCTTGAGAGGTGGTAGGATCCACTGGAAATAAACCAGCCTGGGACATAGTATCCATAAATCAACATACGACCCATGACCTCCTAGAAGCCTGGCGCCATCATGAAGTCCACTGGAGCAGGACCCGCTGAGGGAACCTCCCCCTGCTCCTCTATATTAGGATCCGCTGGTGGTGCAACTGGAACCGCTCTGGGATGCCCCCGTCCCCTACCTCGGGCCGGTGCCCTTCCCCGGCCTCTACCAGATGTACGCGTCCTCATCATCTGTGAGAGAATAGAAGAATGAGATTTAGTATACCATCAATTGCACGATAGATCATGAATAAAGAGAGTTTTCCTAACACCCTATAGCCTCCCAAATATAAATACAGACGTCTCCGTATCGATCCGCGAGAATCTATTAAGTTTGCCCATGACTTGTGAGACCTACGTGAACCTAGTTCTCTGATACCATGTTTTCACGACCCAAAATCCGACACAGGTCGTGATGGCGCCCAAAACCGGAGTCAGGCAAGAAAACAGTTGTTTACTAGTGTGGTTACCCTTATTTGACATGCCAACCCCACACTTACCAAGTTTTTAAACTTTGATCATTTAATTAAAAGCGGAAACATTAAGCAATTAAAATAAATACAGCCGAAATGATCGTGATCCAAAATATACAGTCCCAAAATAAGAGTCTACTATGTGCATGCTAGGAACTAGTGTCACAAGTCAATAGGCAATCTAGCAGAATATACAAAAGATAATACAAGATGTACTACTGTCTGAAAGGATGTAGACAGAAACAAATAAAAGATAACTCCATAGCCCAGCTGAGGATCGCCAAGGAAGGCAGCTCACCGTGGAGTCAGGTCCAGAAGATATATATCAAGCTCCGGTCGGATAACCAGATGCACCAACCTCAAAACCTGTACAATTAAGTACAGAAGCGTAGTATGAGTGCATAAACAGATATGTACCCAGTGAGTATCCCGCCTAACCTCGAAGAAGTAGTGACGAGAGGTCGACGTGATACTTACTAGGGTCAGACAATGTGGAATGAGTACAGGCTAACCAGTAGTAGCAGTAATGAAAAGTAATAAGGAAATGAGCATCAAATAACAATCACTAATACCCTCGCACCATCCTTTTTCCATGGCATACAAGTTATTTATCCTTCTTTCTTTTCATGAAAACAACAGTTGCAATTACAGGGCTTCTCACAAATTACCAAAACATATAACAAGCTATAAATGTACGGTCAATACGACGTGAAAAGTAAATGTGCACTGCCGAGGGTCGAATGGTCCGAACCATAGATTCATATATCTGCCCCGCTCGCGAATCGAACATGCGACACGGTTAATATAATACCAAGTCCACCCCCGCTCGCGAATCGAACTCGGGACTCGGGTTAATATAATATTAGGGCTACCCCGCTCGCGAATCATCCATGCGACTCGGGTTCCCATATAAATTCCAATTCATGATTAGCAGGAGATTTCCAGATAATTTAGCAGGGGACATACTAATAGTGTGAGAATTTTAGAGATATCAACTTCAATCATAACCCCTTAGACCTTCACATGTGAGATTCGAGGACATTAGGCTACTTAATCCATATACAAGATCACAGATTCAACACATAAAGCATGATTGTGAGTCCTCAACTACCCGACAAAGCATAATAGTAGCTGCGCACGGACTCTCGTCACTTCGTGCGTACGCAGCCCCCGCAAATAAGGACAAAACCACCATTTATAATTACCTATGGTGACAATTCCCTCTTACAAGGTTTGAAAGGAGACTCACCTCGTGCCGAATTCACTTCCCGGACCAAGAACGCGCCCGAAACTCCGAACTCTACACCCGAGGACTCGAAACTAGCCAAAAGTTATACAAATTCATTAATTTATGCTCAAAGTATGGTAATTCTCCAACTCATTTAGTAAATTCACCATTCTTGAAGAAATCCTAAAATCCGACCCCGGGCCCACATGCTTGGATTTCAATAATTCTCGAAGGAAATACTCACCCATAGTCTAAGGATCACAAATATACGATTTCCACTCGATTTCATATCTAATTGACGGGTAAATTCTCAAATTAACGAAGGCCCTAGGTCACTACCCAATTCTTGATTTTCCACTAATTTTAGGTAGTTAATTTAGTTTATAATCCATGCATGAAGCTAATATTAGAGTAGATTTTACTTACCTTAGATGACCAGGTCGATAGCCCCTTAACAATGGTGGAAATCGCCCCTAGGAAGAAGAAGAAAATGAGAAAAATGGGTTTAAAACCCGTGTATAAAAACACATTGTCTGGACAGTGCTTTCGCACCTGCGGCTCGAGGACTATGCAAGCAACATCATCTATAATATTATTGGTTCTCTTCAACAAAAAAATCCGCACGTATCATTTGTGTTGAGTCACTTAATTTATAAATTGTTAGTATCTTGGTATGAAGAAGGAACTTCATTTAATGCCCTGCATTTGCATAACCAACAAAACTTTGGCAATATTTGTTAGAATAAGCAAATCTATATCAAGAATTCCTTTTGCGATATAATACTAATAGTATACCAACATCTTCATATAGGAATAAAACTATATCTCGCTAGCATATTGTTATACTCATGGTTCTAGCAAGATACATAATATATCAATTGCAATAGACACAAAAATAAATTATGTACGCCATTACCACATAAGTATTTGCTTAATCTTTATTTAATAAATTTCTCGGAAACCTTAATATGATTTAGAACTATTTACATACTTCTATGATTTTTATATACGCATATCAAATTTTTCAGGCATCGCCAGACTAACATCTGAAAGCAACTGCACCCACCACAAGAGAACATGGTTCCATATAATTAATGCCATGGCACTTACATAAAATCTTGTGTCACCCTATTGGCTTTATACTTTCAGGTGTTGGGACTATCAGTCCAAAACTTCACGTTTTCCAAGTAAAGTCAATATTAATTGCGTATTTTTCATTGACCAATCATTTATCTGTCCATATTCTATGATAAATTTTTGAGCTCAAGATCCTCGTCAATATTAATAATTGAGCACTACATTATATTAACAATAGCGTCGACGATCATTTTATATCGGTTCCATCATGACACAATAAAGACATAACTTATAAATATCTCATTATTTTCAGGTACCTGAGCCTCTTCCATGAGGTCTTATAGAGTGTAATGTCGTGGTGCTCTTCTAGAGCACTTGCCTCCTTATTATGACCATCTTGATCATTTTCTCCACTCCTTCTTCAAGAAGTTTTATCTTTGGAACCAATTAGTCTATTACTCTTTATGTGTGTCATAGAGTCTATCCATCATGGACTTTATTTTAGTTGGAGCATTTATCAGCTGAAATATGACATTTAGCTTTGGGTCAGCAAATGCCCTTGGTAATATTTGGCAAATGAATTATCACTTGAACTTTAAGTTCACATTTTCTTGTACGAGAATTTAGATGTACTCATAATAATTTATTCCACGTATCACTTTTAAGCTGCCCATTTTCTTTCCCTATTATTGGGATCACCAATACATTTTCCAACCTTCTTTGAGAATCCATCATTGTGCATTGTGGTGGGATAATTAAATCATATAGCACATCCATATTTCTAGATGGAAGTTATTTGGTTCCTGACCCTGAACCAATGGTGACAGGTAGAGTTTTTCATAACTTGTTGGCTAGATGCGTACAAGTGCTATTGTATATTAAATAATACACCTCATACCAAATTTCTATTTGGGAGTTTTGTTCTCATAACCAATGGTTTAGCTATAATTGGAGGCATACAATCTCTGCTAAACCACTTGGATTTAAACCAGCATTATCAAGATAAATCATCATAATTTATATTCTGGAACTGTGTTCTAATAATTTGAGCAATCAACCTTGCAAAATTTAAATTGCAAGTTGATAACAAACGCACATGTAACCATACAATATACACATCTATTAAAATCATATAATAGTAAGCGGTCAACATGGCAGGTGACTGAGCCCATATATATCACCTTCTATTCATTCCAGAAATCAAAGGATTCAATCCCAACATTAACTGGTATATCATGAGAATAAGTAGCACAAGAGAATTCTTGAAGAATCTTCCATTTCTTCAATATATGCGAATGTGAATTCTTAATCAATTTTTCACATCATAATTGAATCGAGATGGCCAAACGGCCATGCCAAATGATATTTGTTTTGGTAAATCTCTAGTTTAGTAGTGACATGTGATTTCATCATCATGCTTATATTTATGTAAAATCGGTAACCTTTCATATTCACCCAGTATGATTATAGTAGTATGAAGATATTCAATCTTTCTTTTATTTATAGTCTCAATATGCCAACCACTTTGGCTAATATGTTTGAAACTCAAAAAGTTTATTTTGAGACTTACTACAATATCAATATGATGAATAATTTTATTCATCTGGATAATAATAAATTAGTTCTTTCAGAGCTCTTAATTGATTTTGTACTACACTATCTTTTATCACACTATCCATATGGTGAATGTCTCATTCACGGAGAAAATTATATCATAATAATTATCATGGTCAAAATCATCGTAAGCAAAATTATTTTTTTGCTTTAATTTTTCCTTTTAATATCTTTTTATAAGGTATCACAAAATATTTTTGGCGTTCCACTTGTACCCGACCAATGACATATTCATGTAACCACACAGTAATGTTAATTCTCTTCTTTCTCTCAAACCTCCCATAGAGGTGTGTTGTAGTATTTACTCAATCATGCATAAACACATTCTTCTGTATAATTTGTATCACATATATATTTCCACATTCACTTTCAAGAATGAGGCTGCATTTGCAATGCTTATCACAAGTCACATTTTCAAGGAATGGGCCATAATCATCTGAACGTGTCTCATATTAATAGACCACTTCGATACATACTTCTTTCACCTTTGAACGATTATTATGAGAACCCTTATTGTTCTTCTTTTTACAGCTACCATAATGATGACTATTATTATTTTTATCTTTGACACGCCCACGTTCATTGGTCAACCACTTGTCTTCATTTAGACTTATTATGCACCGCTATCACATTCTTTTCATAGAATGGAGCAAATCAAGTGGGACAAGTTCCATGATTTTTCATCAAAAGGAAATATTTCAACCTTAGTCATCATTATATCATCAATATGGTGCATTGGGGGTCAAATCAACGCCTTACCCATATAAAGACATGTTAGGCCATATTGCACTGGAACGAAATCCAATATCTTATTATCATGGTGCACCAGGACTCGAACACGATGTCTTACCCTGTGGTGTAGTGGGGCTTGTAACGACCCGATCGATTGTTTTGCTTTTTAGAACCCCGTTCCCTTAAATAAGGCTCCCTGTATGTGCTTTTACTGTTTTATGACTTGAAGGGATGGTTAATTTGGGATTTAGAAGGGTTCGAGTTGAAATCAGAATACTTAGTTCCTTAAGGGTGGCTAAACAAGCTAAGTTTGACTTCAGCCAATATTTTGAGTAACGACCTCGGAATCGGGATTTTACGGTTCCAGTATTGTCGTATGATGATTTTGAAATTGAGAAGATGTTGGGATTGGGTTTTGGATGGCGCGGGAGCGTTTCAGCGCCTAATAGTGAATGTTGGCTCTTTGAAGGTTTCTAAAGTTCTTTAAATTTGGTTTGGAGTAGATTTTTGTGATATTGAGGTCCAAATGGAATTCCAATACCGAGAATAGTTCTATAATATCATTTAAGACTTGCACGCAAAATTTGGTGTCATTCCAAGTATTTTAAGTATATTTCGGCGAATTGGGAGTAAATTGAAGAATTTGAAGTTCATATTTTGATTCAATTGGTTTGGGGTGTGATGCTTAGTTTTGATGTTGTTTTATGTGTTACGAGAGTTCGAGCGAGTCCATTTCATGATTTTAAACTTGTTGGTACATTCGTGCGGAGCCCCGGTGTTAAACAGATGCACCAGGCTTCTGGTGTAATCGCACATGCGGAGGGCTAGCCGCAAGTGCGAGCTTGCAGAAGCGAGCCAAAAGGGCGCAGAAGCAGCCCAACATAGGCAGCGCAGAAATCGAAGGTGCGGACGAGGTGGGCGCAGATGCGCGATCACAGAAGCAGTCAAAGGACCGCAAAAGTAGGAGCAAACGTAGGTGCAACTCGTTTGCCGTAGAAACGACATCATAGAAGCGAGCCATTTTTCCCTAAATACGAACTTAGGCAAGCCAAGGGAGGACTGAATATGCGATAAGATTTTCGCATATGCGGAGCCGTAGATGCGGCCAATTAGCTGCAGAAGCGGAAATCACTGGGCATAATGGTTCATTTAATACGAGACTTAAGCCATTTCCAACACATTTTTCTCACTATTTGGGCGATTTTGGAGCTTCTTGAGTGCGACGATCCAAAGGGTCATCTTATGAATTAAAACCCTATTTCGGTTTCGTTAGCCTTAAGAACATTATTTTTATTCACCTCGATTTGCGTGCGTAGTCTGGACGTAAACCCAAAAGCCTTTATGTAAAAATATGAGAAATAATAATTTTTAGAGTTAAAAAATTAACTTTTAGTTGACTTTTGTCAATATTTTGAGTAAACGAATTTGGACCAGTGTTCCGACGGTCCCGGGAGGTCCGTAGTAAAATATGGTACTTGGGCGTATGCCCGAAATCGAATTCCGAGGTCCCTAGCCCTAGAAATGAATTTTTGAAGAAAATTGTTTGACTGGAATTTAAAGGAATTAAAGAAAGTGATTAATGAGTGAACTCGTTGGTATCGGGCCCGTATTTTGGTTCCGGAGCCCGGTGTAGGTTTGTTATGATATTTAAGTCCTATCTGTGAAATTTGGTGGAAATCGAAGTTTATTTGACGTGATTCGGACGTCCGGTTGAAACGTTAGTGAATTTGAAGTGTTCTTGAGAAATCATGAGTTTTGATGATAAATTCGTAATTTTAAGTGTTATTTTTGTGATTTGATCGCACGAGCAAGTTCGTGTGATATTTTTAGACTTGCGTGCATGTTTGGGTTGGAGCCCCGAGGGCTCGGGTGAGTTTTGGATAGGCTATAGAGTGTTTAAACTTAGAAAAAAAATCATAACTGGTGTCTAATATCTTGTATAGGCCTCTTATCTCACAAATGCGAGATCAGGCTTCGCAAATGCAAAATTGGCAGGCCTGGGAAATGCGACACACTTCGTCGCAAATGCGAAGGTGTAACGACACAGTAGGTCGTTTTGAGAGTTAGCGCCCTGAAACCCTAATAACTATTTTCCCCATGTCTATTTCAGCTTTTGGGACTTGTTGGAAAGTTGAGTGGTGAAATTCGGAGAGTTTTTGGACACATAGTCCTTATAGGTGAGTTTAAGCCTTAGAAATCGAACCGTAGTTGGAACTGTGGGAAGATGGGTCCGGAATGGGATTCCGTTAACTCCGTTAGTTTTGTTAGCTCCGTTGGATGATTTTGGAGTTAGGAGCGTGTTCGGAATATGCTTTCAAGGTCTATAGTGGATTTAGGCTTGAAGTGGCGAAGGTTAGAATTTCGGCGATTTTGACCGATAGGTGAAATTTTGATATCGGGATCGGAACAGAATTACGAGAGTGGCTGTAGGTCCGTTGTATCATTTGTGACCTGTGTGTAAAATTTGAGGTCATTCGGTCTAGTTTTGATGCGTTTCGGCATCGGTTGTAGATTTTGGAAATTTCATAAGTTCTTAGGCTTGAATCCATGTATAATTGGTGATTTTGGTGTTATGTGATGTGTTTTGGAGGCTCGACTAAGTTTGGATAAGGTATTAGGACTAGTTGGTAAGTTTGGTTTAGGACTCAGAGGCCTCGGGGATGTTTCGGATACTCAACGGGTGAATTTTGAACTTGGAGAAACATCTAAACCATTTATGGTTTTGGTGTCTCGCACCTGCGATTGACTTTTCGCAGGTGAAGACACGCAGGTGCGGAAGAGAGGCTCGCAAGTGTGGACTTGGTGAAGTCAACCAGTCTCGCAGGTGCGGTTGATATTCCGCAGGTGCAGAGCCGCAGATGCGGCCAATTGACCACAGGTGCGGCCCCATGCCTTTTAGTGGGTTTTCGCACCTGTGATGGATATTCCGCAGGTGTGGAAATCCCTAGGTAGTTATATCAGATTCGAGGGCTTGAATTTCATAACTTCTAAAATCATTTGGAGCTCGGGATTAGGCGATTTGGAGTGAGTTTTGAGGAAAAACTTCATAGGTAACAATTCCTAACCCTATTCCCTTCGTATATCATTAATCTATGGCCATTTCTTCCATGTAATTAAGGGATTTAGGTGAAAAATCATGTAAATGTGAAGAAGTTTCCCTAATTAGAAAATCCGAGAATTTAATAGGATTTTGTCATCGTTTTTCGATGATTCTTGTTTGAGTGCGTTCGTGAGTGAATGGGTGTTGTAAATTTGTAACTTTCACTCGATTCTGAAACGTGGGCCCGAGGGACTTTTTGGGCGATTTTCCTAAATTCGCATATTAGCATCGAACTTATTAGCTATTTTGATTCCTTAAAGTGATATTTACATTATGCAATCGAATTGAATAGATTTGGGCCATTCAGAGTCGGATACTCGTGGCAAGAGCGTGGTTTCGAGTTGAGTAGCGCAGCTGAGGTAAGTGGCTTGCCTAACTCTGTGTTGGGGACTTCCCCTAGGCTATTTTAATACTGGTTTATGTTGATTGGGCGCCATGTGCGTGAGGTGACGAGTACGTACACGGTCCATTGTTGCTAAAACTCCATTTTCCCTCCGTGACTTAAATCATTTCATTCCTATTTCACCGATTCATGTATCGACTATGTAGATTAGATTAGGAAATAACATGCCTACCTGTCTCACTTGAATTTTTCCTAGTTATGACTATATGTACCATGTTTAGGTAGTTTTATTCATATTTTTGCCTATGATTTTTCCTTAACTATTTTAATTAAAAATTGTATCATGTTTTTGTACTGCATTGCATATTTAAATTAGGACTACAAACGAGATTCCGGGAGCTTTCCCCTATACTGCATTGCATATTTAAATTGGGACTACAGACGAGATTCCGGGAGCTTTCCCCCTGTACTGCATAGCATATTTAAATTGACACTACAGACGAGATTCCGGGAGCTTTCCCCCTGTACTGCATTGCATACTTGTTACTGTGATATATGTTGTGCTGAGCCGCGGGCTCCCTGTTATTATTTCCTTTTAGCTCATTGTTTCTACTGATTTGCCTCAGCTTATTATGTCTCTCTGTTCAAGTTTTAAACTTTTTTTTTTGTTTAATATAAAAATCCAGCAGAGCCTTAACTTGACCTCGTCACTACTTGACTAGGGTTAGGCTTGGCACTTACTGGGTACCAATTTCTGGTGTACTCATGCCCTTTCCTGCACATGTTTTTTTCGTGTGCAGATCCAGGTACCAGCACTCAGTTTCGTGGGTAGGGGTCCAAGCAGCAGCTTTTAGGAGACCGAAAGGTAATTTTAACACGTCCGCAGAGCCCTTCGAGTCACCTCCACTCCAGATTTAGATAGGTTTCTTTTTCATGTATATTCTCTCTTGTTGTATAGATCTATTTTGAGACAGAGCTTGTGACTAAAGTGATATTTCGGGTTTTGGAAAAAAATTGTATTTTGTAAGCGCCAAATATCGATATTCATTGTAGACTCACTTACTTCACCTTTATTTTATTGCTTCTATTTAATATGTGTTTTGCCACAATTAGGCTTACCTAGCCATGGAGACTAGGTGCCGTCACGGTGCCTTTCAGTGGGTAAATCGGATCGTGACAAGTTGGTATCAGAGAGTCTAGGTTCATAAGAGTCACAAGTCAGAAGCCGGTTTATTTGAGTCTCGCGGATCGGTGCGGAGACGTCTGTATCTATCTTCGGGAGGCTATGTAATTGTTAAGAACATTCCTATTTCTTTGATTTCTTTTTCGTGCGAGTTATTGACATCAAAAATTCTAAAATTCTATTCTATTCTTTCCTACAGATGGTGAGGACCCGTACTGGGAGGCCCGATGACCAGGCACCCGAGCCCTCTGCAAGAGCCGCCAGAGGTTGGGGCTGGGGCTGGGGTAAAGGACGACCGCGCGGTGCAGCCCAAGCACCGGCGAAAGCAGCGGCAGAGGAGCCTATGGCAGCCCTAGTTGGAGAGCCGGCATAGGAGGTCCCTATTGCATCTCCAGCCTTGCAGGAGACCTTCGCTCAGTTCATGAGTATGTTTAGTACTTTAGCGCATGCTGGACTATTTTCGATAGCTCTCGCTACATCTCAGGCCGGGGGAGGGGCACAGACTCCCGCAGCCCGCACTCCTGATCTGAGGGGCCAGGTTGATCAGCGCGGCTCCAGTTCAACATGATGCTAGGGCAGCTGCTTCTGAGGCCGAGCAACTCAGACTCGAGAGGTACAAGAAGTACCACCCACCTACTTTCAGCGGACTAGCTTCAGATGACGCTCTGGGATTTCTTGAGGAGTGTCATCGTATTCTCCACACTATGGGCATTATGGAGACCAGTGGGGTTTCTTTCACCGCTTTCCAGCTGAAGGGAGCGACATATTAGTGGTGGCGAGCTATGAGGGGAGTAGTCCTGACGAGGCAGCCTCACTCACTTGGACTCAGTTTTCAGAGATGCTCCTGCGAGAGTATGTCCTTCAGAGCCTCAGGGATACTTGGTGTGCAGAGTTCGAGCAGTTGTGCTAGGGTACTATGACTGTGTCGGAGTATGTAGTCCGTTTCAGCAAGTTAGCTCAGTATGCACCAGCTTTGGTTTCCACGGTCAGAGAGCGGGTTCGCTGCTTTATTGAGGGACTCCATCCTATTATTCGGACCAGTATGGACAGAGAGTTGGAGATGGATAATCACTTACCATCAGGCAGTGAGTATTGCCATGAGAGTAGAGGGCATGTTTGCCCGGGACAGAGAGGAGAGGGAGGCCAAGAGGTCTCGAGAGACTGGCCATTTTTCAGGAGCTCGTGCACCAGCAGCACGTCACGGTAGGGGCTTTGTGGGTCGCCCTGTTCATTCATCCCTTCCAGAAGCCAACGGTATTCCAACTCCTCCTAGACCTCAAGAGTTCTATTATGCACCGCCAGTATCCAGTATGCCTCCAGTTCGAGGTGCTATTTCCGGCCAGCTCAACATGCCAGCTCCTATTCAGTCTCTGCCGCAGCATCCTCCTAGGGGTTGTTTTGAGTGTGGTGACACTCGTCACTTGATTAGATATTGCCCAGGGCCAGGATGGGTGCACCTCCACAGTCTTATCAGCCTCCACGTGCTCCGTCGAGTCCTCCTGCTATTCTTCCAGCCCCAGCTGCCACTCCACCCCCTCAGCCAGCTCGAGGTGGGGGTCGGGGAGGTAGAGGTTGCCCTAGAGGGGGAGGCCAGGCCAGATACTATTCCCTTCCAGCCCATTCGGAGGCTGTTGCTTCAGACTCAGTCATCACAGGTATTGTCCCTGTCTGCCATAGGGATGCATCAATATTATTTGATCCCGGCTCTATGTATTCATATGTGTCCTCTTATTTTACTCCACATTTGGGGATATCTCGGGATTCTTTGAGTTCCTCTGTCTATGTATCTACTCCTGTGAGAGGCTCTCTAGTTGTGGACTGCGTATATCGGTCGTGTTTGATTTCTCTTATTGGTTTTGAGACCAGGGCTGATTTATTATTACTCAGTATGGTAGATTTCGATGTTATCTTGGGCATGGACTGGTAGTCGCCCCATTATTCTATTCTTGATTGTCACGCTAAGATCGTGACGCTGGCTATGCCAGGCTTGCCGAGATTTGAGTGGAGAGGTACCTTAGAGTATACTCCCCGCAGGGTCATTTCATTTCTTAAGGCTCAGAGGATGGTTGAGAAGGGGTGTGATGCGTACTTGGCCTATGTGAGAGATGTCAGTGTTGATGCCACTCCAGTTGAGTCAGTTCCAGTAGTGAGGGACTTTCCTGATGTATTCCCAGCTGATCTTTTGGGTATGCCGCTCGACAGAGATATTAATTTCGGCATTGATTTGTTGCCTAGCACTCAGCCCATTTTTATCCCTCCTTACCGTATGGCTCCTCCTGTGTTGAAGAAGTTGAAGAAGTTGAAGGAGCAGTTACAGGAGTTGCTTGATAAGGGTTTCATCAGACCTAGTGTATCACCTTGGGGTGCTCCAGTATTATTTTTGAAGAAAAATGATGGTTCTATGCATATGTGTATTGATTATCGGCAGTTGAACAAGGTCACCGTGAAGAACAGGTATCCTTTGCCTCGCATTGATGATTTATTCGACCAGCTACAGGGTTCCAGGGTATTTTCCAAGATTGACTTGCGTTCTGGCTATCAACAGTTGAATATTCGGGAGCCGGATATCCCAAAGACTGCCTTCAGGACCAGATATGGCCACTATGAGTTTCTTGTTATGTCATTTGGGTTGACCAATGCCCCCGTAGCTTTTATGCATTTGATGAACAGCGTGTTCCAACCTTATCTCGATTCCTTCTTCATTGTGTTTATTGATGAAATCTTGGTGTATTCCGGATCATAGGAAGATCATGAACAACATCTGAGGAATGTGCTTCAGACTTTTAGGGAGAAGAGATTGTATGCCAAATTCTCTAAATATGAGTTCTGGCTTGACTCAGTGGCATTATTAGGCCACATAGTGTCTTGGGATGGGATCAAGGTAGATCCGAAGAAGGTGGAGGAGGTGCAGAGTTGGACTAGACCGTCATCAACTATAGAGATCTGTAGTTTCCTTGGTTTGGCTGGGTACTATTGCCGTTTTGTGGAGGGGTTTTCGTCCATTGCAGCACCGATGACCAGGTTGACTCAAAGGGTGCTCCGTTCAGGTGGACTGAGGAGTGTGAGGAGAGCTTTCAGAAGCTTAAGACAACCCTAACTTCAGCTCCAGTGTTGGTATTGCCTACGGGTTCAAGGTCCTATACCATCTATTCTGATGCTTCGAGGATTGGCCTCAGAGAGGTGTTGATGCAGGACGATAGGGTGATTGCCTACGCGTCCAGACAGTTGAAGGTGCATGAGAAGAACTATCCAGTTCATGATCTCGAATTGGCAGCGATTGTTCACGCCCTGAAGATATGGCGTCATTATTTATACGGTGTTCCCCGTGAGATTTTCACCGATCACCGGAGTTTGCAACATATATTCAAGAAAAAGGACAACGGAGATGGTTGGAGTTGCTAAAGGACTATGAAATCACTATATTATACCACCCAGGGAAGGCCAATGTGGTGGCTGACACCTTGAGTCGTCGAGCAGAGAGTTTGGGGAGTTTGGCATATCTTCCGGTAGTTGAGAGGCCCTTAGACTTAGATATTCACTCCTTAGCCAGTTAGTTCGTGAGGTTGAATCTTTCGGAGCCTTGTCGGGTTTTAGCTTGTGTGGTGGCTCGATCTTCTCTTTATGACCGCATTCGAGAGCGCCAGTATGATGATCCCCACCTTCTGGTTCTTCAAGACAGGGTTCAGCAAGGTGACGCCAGGGATGTGACTATAGGAGACGACGGGGTGATGAAGATGCAGGTTTGGATCTGTGTGCCCAATGTGGATGGGCTTCGGAAGTTGATTCTGGAGGAGGCCTATAGCTCGCGGTATTCCATTCATCCGGGTACCGCGAAGATGTACCAGGATCTGAGACAGCACTACTGGTGGAGAAGGATGAAGAGGGATATAGTGGAGTTTGTTTCCAAGTGTCTCAACTGTCATTAAGTCAAATATGAGCATCAGAGACCGGGAGGGTTACTTCAGCAGATTGAGCTTCCAGAGTGGAAGTGGGAGCAGATCACCATGGACTTTGTGGTTGGACTTCCTCAGACTTTGAAGAAGTTCGATGCTATTTGGGTGATTGTGGATCGGCTCACTAAGTCAGCTCATTTCATTCCTGTGTTGACTACATACTCCTCCGAGAGGTTGGCGGAGATTTATATTAGGGGGATTGTTCGCCTCCACGGTATTCCAGTATCTATCATTTAAGACAGAGGTACACAGTTCACTTCACGGTTCTGGAGAGCCGTTTAGCAGGAGCTAGGCACCAGGGTAGAGTTGAGTACAACCTTTCACCCTCAGACAGAAGGGTAGTCCGAGCGCACGATTCAGATTCTTGAGGATATGTTCTGTGCCTGTGTGATGGATTTTGGAGGGTCATGGGACCGAAACTTTCCACTTGCAGATTTTGCTTATAATAACAGCTACCAGTCCAGCATTCAGATGGCGCAGTATGAGGCTTTGTATGGTAGATGGTGCCGGTCCCCAGTGTGATGGTTCGAGCCGGGCGAGGCCCGATTGTTGGGTACAGATTTGGTCCAGGACGCCCTGGACATGGTGAAGGTGATTCAGGAGAGACTTCGCACAGCTCAGTCCAGGCAGAAGAGTTATGCAGACCGGAAGGTTCGTGATTTGGCATTTATGGCTGGTGACCGGGTTTTGCTTCGGGTATCACCTATGAAGGGCGTCATGAGGTTCGGGAAGAAGGGTAAGCTGAGTCCGAGATTTATTGACCCTTTTGAGGTGCTGCGACGTGTTGGGGAGGTTGCTTATGAGCTAGCCTTGCCTCCCAACCTAGCAGGGGTTCATCTGGTATTCCATGTCTCCATACTCTGGAAGTATCATGGTGACCCAACTCATGTTTTGAATTTCAGTTCATTCCAGTTGGACAAGGATTTATCATATGTTGAGGAGTCAGTAGCTATATTGGATAGATAGGTCAGAAAGCTCAGGTAAAAAAATATTGCGTCAGTAAAGGTTCATTGAAGGGGTCAGCCAGTCGAGGAGGTGACTTGGGAGACCGAGCAGGATATGCGCAGTCAGTACCCTCATCTTTTCACCGCTTCATGTATGTCTCTATACTCATTCGGGGACGAACGATTTTCTTAAGAGGGGGAGAATGTAATGACCCGGTAGGTTGTTTTGAGAGTTAGCACCCCGAACCCCTAATAACTGTTTTCCCTATGTCTATTTCTACTTTTGGGACTTGTTGGAACGTTGAGTGGTGAAATTAGGAGAGTTTTTGGACACATAGTCCTTATAGGTGAGTTTAAGCCTTAGAAATCGGACTATAGTTAGAACTATGGGAAGACGGGTCCGGAATGGGATTCCGTCAACTCCGTTTGCTCCGTTGGGTGATTTCGGAGTTAGGAGCGTGTCCAGAATATGCTTTCGAGGTCTGTAGTGGATTTAGGCTTGAAATGGCAAAGGTTAGAATTTCAGCGATTTCGGCCGATAGGTGAAATTTTGATATTGGGCTCGGAATGGAATTCCGAGAGTGGCTGTAGGTCTGTTGTATCATTTGTTACCCATGTGTAAAATTTGAGGTCATTCAAACTAGTTTTGATGTGTTTCGGCATCGATTGTAGATTTTAGAAATTTCATAAGTTCTTAGGCTTGAATCCATGTATAATTGGTGATTTTGGTGTTACGTGATGTGTTTTGGAGGCTCGACTAAGATTGGATAAGGTATTAGGACTGGTTGGTAAGTTTGGTTGAGGCCCCGGGGGCCTCGGGGATGTTTCAGATGCTCAACGGGTGAATTTTGAACTTGGAGAAACAGCTGAACCATTTCTGGTTCTGGTGTCTCGCACCTGCGATGGACTTTCCGCAGGTGCGGAAGAGAGGCTCGAAGGTGCGGACTTGGTCAAGTCAACCAGTTTCGCAGGTGCGGTTGATATTCTGCAGGTGCGGAGCCGCAGATGTGGCCAACTGACCGCAGGTGCAACCCTAGGCCTTTTAGTGGGTTTTCACACCTGCGATGGATATTCCGCAGGTATGGGACTGTAGGTGCGGTCCAACGGGCGCAGATGCGGAAATCGCTGGGCAGTTATATCAGATTCGAGCGCTTGAATTTCATAACTTCTAAAATCATTTGGAGCTCGGGAGTAGGCGATTTGGAGAGAGTTTTGAGGAAAACTTCATAGGTAACAATTTCTAACCCTATTCCCTTCGTATATCATTAATCTATGTCAATTTCTTCCATGCAATTAAGGGATTTAGGTGAAAAATCATGTAAATGGGAAGAATTTTCCCTAATTAGAAAATTCGATAATTTAATAGGATTTTCTCGTCGATTTTCTATGATTCTTGTTTGAGTGAGTTCATGAGTGAATGGGTGTTCTAAATTTGTAACTTTTACTCGATTCCGAGATGTGGGCTCGGGGGGACTTTTTGGGCGATTTTCCTAAATTCGCGTATTAGCCTCAAACTTATTAGCTATTTTGATTCCTTACAGTGATATTTACATTATGCAATCGAATTGAATAGATTTGGGCCATTTGAAGTCGGATACTCGTGGCAAGAGCGTGGTTTCGAGTTGAGTAGTGCAGTCGAGGTAAGTGGCCTGCCTAACTCTATGTTGGGGACTTTCCTTAGGCTATTTTAATACTGTTTTATGTTGATTGGGTGCCGTGTACGTGAGGTCACGAGTACGTACACGGGCCATTGTTGCTAAAACTCCATTTTTCCCTCCGTGACTTAAATCATTTCACTCCTATTTCACTGATTCATGTATCGACTATGTAGATTGGATTAGGAAATAACATGCCTACCTGTCTCACTTGAATTTTTCCTAGTTATTACTATATGTACCATGTTTAGGTAGTTTGATTGATATTTTTTCCTGTGATTTTTCCTGAACTGTTTTAAATAAAAATTGTATCCTGTATTTATACTGCATTGCATATTTAAATTGGGACTACGTACGAGATTCCGGGAGCTTTCCCCTATGTACTGCATTGCATATTTAAATTGGGAATATGGACGAGATTCCGGGAGATTTTCCCCTGTACTGCATAACATATTTAAATTGGGACTACGGACGAGATTCCAGGAGCTTTCCCCCTGTACTGCATTGCATATTTAAATTGGAACTACGGACAAGATTCCGGGAGCTTTCCTCCTGTACTGCATTGCATACTTGTTACTGTGATATATGCTGTGCTGAGCCGAGGGCTCCCTGTTATTATTTCCTTTTAGCTCATTGTTTCTACTGATTTGCCTCAGCTTATTATGTCTCTATGTTCAAATTTTAAACTGTTTTTTTTGTTTACTATAAAAATCCAGTAGAGCCTTAACCTGACCTCGTCACTACTTGACTGGGGTTTGGCTTGGCCCTTATTGGGTACCAATTTGTGGTGTACTCATTCCCTTTCCTGCACATATTTTTTTCATGTGTAGATCCAGGTACCAGCGCTCAGTTTCGTGGCTAGGGGTCCGAGCAGCAGCTTTTAGGAGACCGAAAGGTAATTCTGCCGCGTCCGCAGAGCCCTTCGAGTCACCTTCCACTCCAGATTTAGATAGATTTATTTTTTATGTAAATTCCCTCTCGTTGTATAGAGCTATTTTGAGACAGAGTTTGTGACTAAAGTGATATTCCGGGTTTTTGGAAAACGTTGTATTTTGTACGCGCCAAATTGTGATGTTCATTGTAGACTCACTTACTTCACCTTTATTTTATTGCTTCTATTTAATATGTGTTTTCCGCAATTAGGCTTACCTAGTTATGGAGACTAGGTGCCGTCACGGTGCCTTTCCTTGGGTAAATCGGGTCGTGACAGAAGGCCCCTAGTTGTCGCAAATGCGACATTTTAGTCGCAAATGCGAAGGCTGCAGAAATTGTGAATGTTCGCATTTGCGATGCCCTTCTCGCAATTGCGAGCTTCGCAAATGCGAAGCTCCAGTCACAACTGTGATGTCCGCAGCCTGTTAAGTGGGACTTAGACGGGATTTTCACCCATTTTTCAATTCTCTCAAACCCTAAACCTCCATAGGCGACTTTCCAAAGACCCAAACTTCTCCAACTCATAGGTAAGTGATTTCTAACTAATTCCTTTCAATCTCTTACTACTTTTTACAAGATTTCAACCTAGAATCTAGAGTTTTCATGGTAGAATTTGGGATTTTTGGGTAGAACTTAGGAATTTCGAAATTTGGGAATTTAGAACTTGAATTGAGGTCGGATTCCAAAACTAATTGTATATCCGGGCTCGGGATAGAATGGATAAACGGATTTTGGTCCGAACCTCGAGTTTAGACCAAGCGGGCCTGGGGTCGATTTTTGTCTTTTGTTGGGAAAATTAAGAAAAATCATAATTGTGCATTGAAGTTAGTTCCTTTAACAATAATTAATTATACTAAACTAATTCTGATTAGATACGAGCGGGTTGGAGGTGAATTCTAAAGGAAATGCGGTGCTTGAGCAGTAAGTGGCCTGCGAAATCGAGGTAAGTGTTGTGTCTAACCTTAGCTTTAGGGAATAGGTATTGTGTGACTACTTGCTACATGTTTTGTTGCTAAATACGATGTACAAGTGAGGTGACGAGTACCTATACGTTGTGGTCACGTCATAACATGCGAGTGAAGGTTAATTGTTGTTATTTTTGTTGTCTCAAAGCCTATCATCTATGATTATTGTTGTTAGTGAAATGTTGGAAGATTTGTATCCGGTTCTACCGAGATGAATAACATTGTGAATATTAATTTGAGGTTGAGATATCAAATTGTGAAAGTAATTATGATGAAACACTGATTTCTTGTGAAACTCTTGTTTATCTGTTGTTAATGATTATGTGACTGGTGAGGAAGAGTGTAAATCACGAAGGGTGATGCCGTGCATAATTTATTTATATGGTGAGGAAGAGTGTAAAGTATGAAGGGTGATGCCGTGCATAATTTAATTATATTGTGAGGAAGAGTGTAAAGCACGAAGGGTGATGCCGTGCATAATTTATTTATATCGTGAGGAAGAGTGTAAAGCACGAAGTGTGATGTCGTGCATAAATTAATTATATTGTGAGGAAGAGTGTAAAGCATGAAGGGTGATTCTGTGCATAATTTACTTATATTGTGAGGTTGAGAGTAAAAGCACGAAGGGTGATGCCGTGCATTCTTATTATTATTTGGTGAGGCTGAGAGTAAAAGCACAAAGGGTGATGCCGTGCAAGTTTCCTTTCTATTTTAATTGCTTAAATTGTTGTTGATCACTGTCTATTTCTGTCTTATTGTTTTCTCACTCCTAATGTTAAATTCCCCACTGCATGTTCCCTTCATATTACTTGTTGTTTATTCTCTTTAATTACTGATATTTCTACTAGCGTGATTATACATGTCCAGATTTATATATGGTGTCCCGACCTAGCCTCGTCACTACTTCACCGAGGTTAGGCTCGACACTTACCAGTACATGGGGTCGGTTGTACTGATACTGCATTCTGCACTTGTGCAAATCCAGTGTTAGGACCAAGCTGAGTTCGAGTTAGAGCTGACACTTCCACATGGAGACACGAGGTAGATCTGCCGATGTCCGCAGATTCCTGGAGTCTCTTCTTTATTATTCAATTGTTGTTTTCTTTGGTCAAAACAAACATAAATTTTCTTTCAGCCAAATACTTGTAGTGAATCCTTAGTAGTTCGTGAATTGTGACTCCAAATTCTGGGTAGCTAGAGATTGGTATTTTTTTTCCTTGGCAATATAACATTTTATTTCATTTATTGTTAGAGATTGGTATCATATGATGGATGGTAGTAACATTTCGTATATGTTTTAATTATTTTAAATGTCGTAATCTGCTAATGTTTGCTTGCCTAGAAATAATAGCGTTAGGCGCCATCACGGCCCGTTGGTGGGTGGGGGGATTAGGGTCGTGACATTGAGAGGGGTTTTCACCTAGCACTTTGAGGTAAGTAACTTCTATACAATGTTAGTTTAAAACATAGATTATGGGTAGCTTTTAACATATAGATTAGTGATAATTTATGTGTTAGATGAAAAATCTAGGGTTTTGATAAAAATAAGATTTAACCACGAAATTTTTTATTGAAAATCATATATTTGAGTTCATGAGGCTACGAGTAACAATTTTCTTCAAACATTTCCAGAATCCGGGCCCGTGGGTGAATTTTAGGAATCCTACATTTGGGGTTGGTATTGATTTATTGTTAAACCATTTGACTAGTTTTGGATTTTTCGGCACCGAATTGAGGGTTTGAGCACAATCTTGGACCGGAAATTAGGCTTTGAGACGAGGTAAGTCTCTTTTCTAACCTTGTAGGAAGGAATTAACCCCATAGGTGAATTTAATTATTATGTGCTTCTATTTGTGTGTGTGTGTGTGGGGGGGGGGGGGGGGGGGGGGGGGTTACGTACGCACTAGGTGACGAGGATCCGTATTTAGCTACTAAATATGCTTATGTCCGGGTAGTTCTAGGTTTACACCATGCTTTGTTGATGCCGTTATTTAATTATGCTTACTAATTGTCTTGAATAGAGTTGAGATTGAGGATTTCAAGATGTTAAAAGCTTCTAGTTGAATTTCTTTTTTTGGAAAAAATCGAGGGATATTACGATAATTTGAGAAATCTATGTTCAACCGCGTCGCAAGTATATTCCGCGTGCGGGGTAAAATTCCACTACTCTCATGGGAGCAGGTCGTTCGCCTCGGCAGGATAATAGATGCATCTATGGTTCGTGCCGTCTACCCTCAGTAGTGCACACAATATATGTATATGTATATTTGGATCGGGCCGTACGTGCTCGGCATAATTCGTGCGTAATAATACTGGAAACCCTACTATATTTGATATTGTTTCATTGTCTTGAGAGGTTAAATGGTTAAATGAGGGAAATGGTTCGGTTCTTACTAACGGTGAAAAGATTATTTATTTATTTCTTGTTCTGAGTTCCATTGTCATTTATATCTATCATGTTTAATTAGAATTTCATATTATTTTATATTGTTGGCCCATAGTACGTGTCGAAGTTGACCCCTCGTCATTACTTCTTCGAGGTTAGACTAGATACTTACTGGGTATATGTTGTTCATGTACTCACGCTACACTTCTGCACAAAATGTGCAGGATCTGAAGCAGGTGGATCTGGATGTCAGTCCGGTGCACATCCCTGATTCTCGAGACTTCACAGTGAGCTGCCCTTCTAAGACCGTTCTGCATCAGCAAAGTCTTTCTCTTGCTTGTATTTTCTGTCTATTTCACTTCAGATAGTAGACTAGTATTCTTTTGTATATCCTACTAGTTGCTTATGCACTTGTGACACTAGGTCTTGGCACACACTAGTAGACTTGTGGTTTTGGTTCATTTCTATGGTTATGATTGCACTCAGTTACTTTCGCTTTATTTATTTTAAATATGTTATTTCCTAAATAACGAAAGTTTAATTACTGTCGCGCCTCCTCTTTCCTCGCGGAGATCGGGTTTATGACATTCGGTAGAGACAACTCTTTCCTTTTGGGAAAGGGCTTTGTGTTTTTGAGAGTCGCCACCTAACGATTTTTAAAGGTGCGTTAGGACACCAAAGGGGTTCATTTACAACTACATTGTTAACCAGAGATTGGGTAAGGGATTAAAATTATCCTAAGGGGAAGGTTTTAGGCACCCCTCAGGATCCACAAGTGTGGTTCCCGGCAAAAAAAATTTGTGAATTTGTACGGCTTAACAAACAAACAAATAAAGGCTCAAATAGGGGATTTAAGTCTTAAGCATGCAGATGTTTGAAAATAGTAAAGAAGGTTAGATTTTGAAATGATTACGATCTAAGCATATAAAGGGTATCTTAGGTTTAAAATAATATGGATCACATCAGTACAATACCCGGTAATCACTCCTCAAAGAGGGGCTACACGTGGTATTAGCGTACCAGTCATCATATCCATATTCTACCCTTTCCCACCCCGTGAAAGTAACTAAATCGGGTGTTGGTCTCGACCTCTATTGCATGCTGTTACCCGTCCCTTCCTATCAGTCCCGGAGGAAATTAGGACTTCTATCCTATAAGGGATGTTCTAGGCATACCCTCAGGTTTGAAGGAAAAAATACTAACACCCTATCACACCGGAGGAAATTATTAACATTTTTTTACCCTATCATAGTATTTTCTAAGTGATGAATGACAGTACTGAAACAAGATGCTGAAACAGTGTTCATAAAGCCTAAATATCATGATTTATAATGCATGATATGCTTTGCACATGTTGACCCTAAACATGATTTCTATTGCGCAAATAAGGAATGTAACCCTAATAACATGGTTTCTACCCTTTAATATTTATAACATTCATAACTACCCTTTTCCCTTTTCACTATCCATCCCCAATAATTGTTTACAAATAATTATTAAATTATAGAAGTGAATAAGAAAACAAGAAGCTATACTATAGGGAGCCTACTGATAGGTCCAGAATCTCCAGAATGCTCAATGCCAGCAGGTGTTTCACAGCCTTTCATATAATCCGAGTGTGTCAGAGTTCCCTAAGGATCTCAAAGGATCCCGGGCAGTGCTCACACCCAGATTTCCATAACCATACTGAGTAAGTGCAGTGTGGAAGGGCCGGATCTAATATGTCACAGTTCAGAGGGATCTCAAGGGACCCAAGGCAATGCTCACACAGAGGGAGCAGAACTTAAGGGGTCTAAGAGTATAGTGGAAGTGCTCATAGCGAGTAAGAACAGTTTTGAGAAAGAGAGAGGTTTAATGAAAATTAGCTTGAAAAGGGACTTGTTTTAAATAGACTTGTAAAATATGAAAGCTGTTTAGTGAAACAACAAGCAACAATCCAAACAACACCCAAAATAGGTTCATACACATCCAAAGAACAAAGAACCAAGGCAGGTTCAACAACCACAAATAGGGATAATAGGGGCTGGGGACACATAGGGTACATAGGTGAACATATAACAGGCAGAAGTGCACATAGTTGGATAATCAGAGGTATTCTAGGGGGATTCCTGGGATTGGGATATAGCACACACTTCAAGATTAACACAGAATTTAAGGTACAAATTGTTTTGTCAAAGACAAGTCCATACTAGAACCAGTTAAGTACAAAATGGAACAGAGTCATATTGGCACATGCTTAAAAAAGAAAGGGGTATCATATTCATGCTGATTTTAAAGGGAAAATGTGCAGGACATATATGCTAAATAGACAAGAATGTAAACTGTCATGACCCAAAATCCCACGCGGGTCGTGATGGCGCCCAACACCGGGGTCAGGCAAGCCAACGGTTGCTTACTAGGGAAGTTTACCTTATTAACATTCCAACCCCACATGTTTCCCAAAGTTTTACACTTAACCCATTTAAAATAGAAGCGGAAGCATTTATCAATTTAAATACATACAGCCAAAATGAGCGTGATCCAATACATATGTACATATATACAGTCCCAAAATAGAATCTACTAAGTGTGTGCCAGGAACTAGTGTCACAAGTCAATGGGCGACTAGTAGAACATACAAAAGATGATACAAGAGATATTGTTGTCTGAAAGGATATAGACAGAAGTAAACAAAATATAACTCCATAGCATAGCTGGGAATCGCCAAGGGAGGCAGCTCACCGTGGAGTCAGGCCCGTAATATGTCAAGCTCCGGTCGGATAACTAGAAACACCAGCCCCAGAACCTGTATAGTTAAGTACAGAAGTGCAACATGAGTACATAAATATATATATGTACCCAGTGAGTATCCCGCCTAACCTCGAAGAGGTAGTGACGAGAAGTCGTCATGACACTCACTAAGGTCCAACAGTATAAATCAACAGAATGTAATAAAAATGGTAGGCATGTAAGGCAGTGAAGCAACAAGTATATATATGTAAGATACTGAAACCCAGGAAGAATACTGAGGATAAATAAAACAATTACCACTTCACTCTTTCCCAAATATCTTCTAGATCAATTTCATGAAATTTAATAACAAATAAAACACACGCATGCAGGGTGAGGACAACCGACCAGAGTCACAGGATAGTCACGCTCGTGCACTGCCGAAGGATCGATCGGCCCGTCCCAAAAGTGCGTCTCTCAATCTCTCCATGCGCTGCCGGGGGATCGACCGGCCCGTCCCAAAAGTGCATCTCTCAATCTCTCTGCGCACTGTCGAAGGATCGATCGGCCCGTCCCCAAAGTGCGTCTCTCAATCTCTCCATGCGCTGCCGGGGGATCGACCGGCCCGTCCCAAAAGTGCATCTCTCAACCTCTCTACGCACTGCCGAAGGATCGATCGGCCCATCCCAAAAGTGCATCTCTCAACCTCTCTACGCACTGCCGAAGGATCGATCGGCCCGTCCCAAAAGTGCGTCTCTCAATCTCTCCATGCGCTGCCGGGGGATCGACCGGCCCGTCCCAAAAGTGCATCTCTCAATCTCTCTGCGCACTGTCGAAGGATCGATCGGCCCGTCCCAAAAGTGCGCCTCTCAATAGAATGGGGGAAATCACACTCCGCTCGCAGAATACAATTTGCGAAGTGGTCACATGCACATACATTATTCCTTTTAAGAGAGAATGCTTTTCCATAATCAAATTTCTTACAAGTTTTTCTCAAATTTTATAACTTCAGGAATGTAAAAAATATGAAATGTAAATTCAGCACGCACATAGTTCATATCAATAAATACACAAGGCATGATGTGAGCCTAACTACCCGGACATAATAGAAATAACTGGTACGTACAGACTCTCGTCACTTTGTACCTGCGTAGCCCCCCACAAATTATCATATATAGCATTTAAATCACCTAGGGGGACAATTCCCCCTTACAAGGTTAGAAAGGAGACTCACCTCATGACGAAACCACCCCTCGGATCAAGGATGCGCCCGAATCCCCGAAATCTACCCTCGACGGCTCGCAACTAGCCAAAATATAGTGTAGTTACATCAACTCATGATCAAAGAAGAAGAATTAGCCTATTAACCCAAAATTCGCCATTCTTGAAGAATTTCCAAATTTCAACCCTGAGCCCGCATGCTCGAATATCGAGAATTAATGAAGGGGTCGCTCACTCGTAGTCTAAGGGTCATTATTACGCAACTTTTCTGGAATGCATGGCAAACATCG
Organism: Nicotiana knightiana; assembly: GCA_005239525.1. NCBI lineage: Eukaryota > Viridiplantae > Streptophyta > Magnoliopsida > Solanales > Solanaceae > Nicotiana > Nicotiana knightiana. The sequence goes on from ML393002.1 coordinate 117,442, forward strand.
GGTGATTTATCAAATTCTTAAGAGTCCTAACTTGTACTACCAAAATTCTTGATTTTTGATGTTTTAGAAATAAATTCTAGTTGAATTCCATGTAAAATTTAGGAAAATAGAGAGGAAGTACTCACCTTAGCACTATATAGGTCGTGGAGGGTGCTGCTCAACCTTGAAGGCTCTCTAATGGAGTTTTTAGATGAAGAAGAATGAAGAAAACCCATTTTTTAAACATTTATATAGGTCTGCCTACAGCTGTTTCCGCACCTGTGCTCCCGCACATGCAGAACATGGCGAGAGGGCTGGGGATCGCACTAGCGGAGGGGTTTCCGCACCAGCGTACCCGCCCTTGCGGAAATGGTTCCACACCTGCGAAGGCTGGGGGGCCCCTGGGTTTCCGTACCTGCGAAGCTGGGACCGCAGGAGCGGTCCCGCACCTGCGGCTGGGCAACCGCACCTGCGGCTGGGCAACCGCACCTGCGGTCACACCAACAACAACTGCACCAGCAGTTGTTTTAGCTGGTTTTTGGCCTCGTTAGGTGCTCGGGAGGCACCTGGGCCCACCCGAGCCCTAATATAAATATACCAACGAGTCCCAAATCATAATATGGACTCACTCGAGCCTTCAGAACACCCAAAACAACATTAAAACTCAAAATCACACCCCCAAACCCCAAGAACCAAACTCAGAAATTTTCAGTTTTCTAGACTTCGCTCACAACGCGCCGAACTGACCTATACAACTCGGAATGACCTCAAATTTTGCAGGCAAGTCATAATTAATATAACAAAACTATTCTCGGTCTCGAAATTCCATTCGAACCTCAATAACACAAAAACACGCCCCAAACCAAAATATGAACTTAAGGAACTTCTTATTTCAATAGTAGGCGCCGAAATGCCCCCGGGTCATCAGAAACCCAATCCGAACATACACCCAAGTCGAAAATCATCACACGAAGCTACCGGAATCGACAAAACTCGATTCCGAGGTCGTTTACCCAAAATGTTGACCGAAGTCAAACTTGGCCTTAAAGGCCAACCTTAAGGAACCAATTGTTCCTATTGCACTCTAAACACCTCCGAATCCCGGACCACTAGTTCCCACAAGTCATAAATCACAAAAAGCCGCTATGGGAAGTTTCATTTAGGGGAACGGGGTCTGATAACGCAAAATGACCGGTCGGGTCGTTACATAATGTTAATCACAGGTTGCACAACAGAAGCAGAGATGGAAACAAACTAGAAACTTGATAAATTGAAGTAATAAAAGAAACATATTGGTTTGGGCACTTGAATTGAAATCAGAACATACCAGTAAAGAAGACAATAAACACAAAGTGGAGGGTATGAGAGCACAATAGTTAGCCTTGGCTTGCAGCCGGCTAACTTAGAACAATAATAAGTAGCACAGAAAGAGAGTAGAAAGCTTTTAGTTGTGAGAGAGAGATTTTGAACTAGTGTGTGTTCGTGTGTGAGTTGTGTCTATGCTAAAGTATTTATAGTTTTGAAAATGAGTAAAGAAATAAGATAAGGGGTACTAGTCTAACATAATTTTGGAAATAATACTCCATCAGTATCAATTAGAGACCTGGACTCCCTTTAATTAGGGATTCAAGTTCAAATGGGACAATCAAAGTTAAATAAAGGGAAGGAATCAATTATAAACTGATTTTACCCCAATAGGAGTAGTAAAAGCATGTAACATATAATAAGGACCAAATACATAATGTCTCAAGTAAGGAAAATATATACTGAACATTCGAAAATATTTTTATGCACATAAATAAAGTAGAATAAAATTTAGTTCTAAAAAAAATCAGTCAAAGAATCACAGATGAGACTAAAAATCACAAGGAATCAGTGCTAATTAAGGAAAGCATCTCACGAATAAGGAATTAATTCAAAATCAGTAAAAATATCTAAGGAAAACATATACAAAATCATAAATTCGAAGAGATGCACAGAATCATCAGAGTATTAGGTAAGCTATGAATAATCAGGCTTATTAAACACAAATAGGCACGGAAATCAGAGAACCCTAAGCAAAGAAAATCACAGAAACATTAGAGAATTAAAACCCTAGCAACAAAATTAAAGCACAGAACTCAGAGAATACATGGATAGTTCCACAAGAGACGAGCACACACAAACACATAACTAGAGACGGTAGAAAAAATTAGGGCTTTTCAGCATATTAACTTAGACAACAAGAAAGTATAAGAGAATCGCTCAAAAACTCAGTAGAAATCCTTAAGAATTAGAACAAAATTGTTACACCCCGCAATATTACGTCAATGTTACGTCCCGCAGTATTATATTACGACAATGTCACCTTGTAGTACTATATTATGGTGATGTTACGCTTCACAATAATAAGTTACGAAGATGTTGCACCCTGCAGTAATGTACGTTGAATTTGTCGTAATGTAATTGACCTTAGTCTAAGGAAAAATATTATTTGGAGATTATAGGGATTAAACTATTTTTAAACAAATGATGAGTAAATTCGTGATGGTGAGAGGGGAAGCAAGTAAAAGAAAATAAACTTTTCGTCCAAGTTTGGCATATTGGGGTAAAATACGGGCCGAGCGTTACTAATCGATATTTATGGACTAGTGCCATACAAGGTACTACATGACCATGATAGCATGATGTATAAAGTGTATTAAAAATAAGTAGAATTTTAAGTAATTTGAAATTTTTTTTAACTACATGGGTAATTGGTTAATTATTAGGTAACGGGTCATTACCTAGTTAATTAATAAGTTTGGGGATAAGATTAAACACCCCACCCCCACGTGGCAACCCCCTTTTTATTTAAGGTGACACATTAGCCATTTATTACATGTGTTCATATTAATGATTAAGTGGCAACATAATATAGATGTTGACTAGAGAATCCTTATGCTGGATAAGGAACGTGTGATATAGGGTATTAAAAGACTATGAAAATTGGGAAATCAACTTACAACCTACAGATACAATTTAAGCTAAAATAGTAGACATTCGTTTCTTTCACCCCTAGAGATCAAGCTAAAATTAGACAAACCAAGAAGAAAAATGAATGAGAAATCAGAAAACTAGCAACAAAATTAGCAGTCAACCTTACCGCAAAAACAAGAGAGTGAGTTATTTGCCATATTTATTTCTCAAACGGTCCTTGACAAAGTCGTTCCTAGCATTAGTCCGAACTTGTTGAGGGGCTATATTCTTATAAGAATAGTGTACCCCAAAAGCAAAGAGAGCAGCACCACCAACAAAGCACGCCATTGTCGCACCAAACTTGGCAGGGGTGAGGAATTGTTTAAAAAGAATTTGGCTCAGGTAGGTTAAGGCTATCCCTTGTTTCTTTTAGCATGGTCCAAATTATACGGAAGAAACGAGCAAACTCATGGTTTTCATAAATTACTCTATTCATAGAAATACTAGAGGTGTCTATATTCTTGATTCCCCATGTGAGCTATTATTATCTTCTGTTCATGGGTCTCGAAAATACTTATGTTGGTAATATTTATTTCATGATATTCATCAGAGGCATAATGGCTTATGACGTACCGTGAGATTTTATTGACGTATTTCATATGCGTTTCATGCATTTACATATGCACATTGATCCATGACCAGATGACGCTATATCGTATATATGTAAATATATATATATGGGATATGGGAAAAGGTTACGGCATTATATACGCACCACCATCTGATCAGCTGGTATATGATGATGATGTTTCCCACAGTGGCTGAAATATGGTTCAAACGATGTTATATACGCGTATATATGTATGTATATCCAAACGACATTATATACGCGTATATATGTATGTATATATATATGTATATGGGATATGAGAAAGGTTATGGCGTTATATACGCACCACCACCTGATCAGCTGGTATACGATGATGATTTTGCCCACAGTGGCCAATATGATATGATGGGATGCCCTCAGAGGCTAATGATGTTATGAAACATATACCTATGCACGACATGACATTCATACGCATATGCATGCTGCTAAAAGTGATTTATGATTTACAAAGTTATTCAGATGTATAGGTTGAGTCTTGTACTCTATATTTCTTCCATGTCTCTTATGTACATTATGTGCCTTACATGCTTGGTACATTATTCGTACTGACGTCCCTTTTGCCTGGGGACGCTGCGTTTCATGCCTGCAGGTCCTGATAGACAGGTCGAGAGCCCTCCAAATAGGCTATCAGCTCAGTGAAATATGTTGGTGCGCTCCATTTGCTTCGGAGTTTCTCATTTGGTTTGTATGATTTAGACACGTATTGTTTGGTAAGGCGGGACTCGGTCCCGACCATTATGATATTTATGTACTCTTAGAGGCTTGTAGACCTATGTCGTGTATATAAAGGATTGTACGGCCTAGCCGGCCTATGTTTTGAGTTTATAAAGGATTATGTTGGCCTATTAGGCCAGTATGTCATGTGTATGTAATAATGTAATAAGAAAGATACGTTACGTTGGTACTCGGTTGGGTAAGGTACAAGGTGCCCGTCGCGGCACATCGGTTTGGGTCGTTGTAAAAGTGGTATCAGAGAAGTTCTGTCCTTGGGAGTCTACAAGTTGTGTCTAGTAGAGTCTTGTTTATGAGTGTGTCGTGCACCACACTTATAAGCATGAGGCTACAGGGCATTTATGATTGTCACTCTTTGTTCTTACTCTAGATCATGTGGTAGAGCTCACTTGTAAGAATCCAAATTCCGAAATTCTTTTTTTATTCGTGATAAGATGATGCCTACGTTCAGAAAGATGACCGATAATAGATATAGCTGTGGAAGTGTTGAATTAGAGGAACTCAACTTTGTATCATGCTTATGATAAGTAAGTATGAGGTCTTCAGCAGATCATGTGCGTACTGAAAGGTGCAAGTCTCTTAATAAGGAGCCTTAAGAAAAGAATGCCTATCCACCTCTATGGTGAAAGACAATGAGAGATTAAGAAGATAAATACAAGTTTCAACAAGTAAAAGGAGCAAGGTGAAAAGGGTAAGAGGTACCTAGTTAATGAAGGTTAACAACTGTTATAATTAAGGCAGAGGAACATGAGATTTTTGAGTTATATTCAACAGTAACAGGGGTATGTACAATTGGTCACACCCATTTCATTTATGACCTATGGGGGCTAACAAGTGTAGATTAAGAAGAGGACGGGATATCACGATCCGGATGGGGTTAGAGTGCCCCAAAATAGTGAATGGATTGTTTGCTTTTGGTGGCATTTCCGAAGGGTATTATAAATGTGCCAATAGATTTTCTTGTGAGACACCCAGATGGTGCACCCTAGAATATTACGATTAGATGTGAATACTAGCATTCAGAAGATAGGCACTGAAAGACTGGATGGGATAAATATTACCTTAAGTGTGGCTCTCATCCCTAGTAGAGCGAGGATGTTGAGCAACCCAAAGAGCCATAGGATGGAGCAAAGGGAAGCTAAAAGCGAAAGAATGTCGTATTGAAGTTTTCACAAGAAAATGGATATGCAGAAATATTAGCAGAGTAATGAGAAGAGAGATAAGGAAGCATTATGAATAAGGTGTGATACATGGATGAAAACGGTAGAGTGTTACAGAACCTATAGTCAAATGAAGTAAGATACAAAAGGTGATGGGCCTTAAGACAACGAAAGAGTATAGGCCATAAGGTTATATCCTCATGTCGAGAAATAAGTTTGTAACTCCAACGCGACTACCAGAGGGGAGAGTTAATCCCTAGAGTAATAAAAATCAGTATGGAATGGCAAACAAGATAAACTAAAAATGAATTAGGGGCTGAGTGATTTAGTAGTAGTCAGCATCATGAGAATTTCAGATCACATTCCGGCAATAATAGGACGGACCACAGAAGAAGATTCATGATGAATTCAGAGAATAGTCATTCAGAGAGACGCTTCCCTAGAGCAAGCAATGTGAGAAAGTTAAGCTTAAGAGACTGTATGTGCCAGTTACGCTAAGTGTCACCCTCGCGAGTAAGAGAATTTGTCATCCTTGGTATAGAAGAATTTCCGCAAGGCGAGTACGGATCATTGATGTTAAGAAACAACGCCAAAGATGAAGAGGTAAAATATATATAGGTAGATCCTCGTGGCTTCAGTTTTTAGTACATCCCTAAAGGGGGGAATATGGGGTAATGTGGCATTAAGCCAGAATTAAGTGGTTCTAGTGACTATGGAATGGTAAAGGAAGCATGTGATAAATGAAAGAGGAATGAGACGACACTTATTCAAATCTTACAAATACGCTACGATTCAAGAATATTGTGCAAGCACGACATCAAGGAGAGGAAGTAAAGGTTCCTGCCCGAGCTGTTATTAATAAATAAGGAGCCAGTGCGAGACGTAAGTTAAGACAAAGGAAGTAACCCAAGAAAGATTACGAGGAATATTGATATGAGAATGGGCCAACGAGTAGTTAGTAATTGGTCAGGAAGATCCCGGTTATGGCTAAACAGGAGGTTATAGACGAGTCATCAAATCGTGTGAGATAAACATAGTAGAACCCAACATGGAGAGTTCAACCTCGAAGAATATCATTATAATACTTGAGATATATTCAAACAAGAGATGGGGTAGTTAAATATACGTATGAATGTTACGGGGATAAAAGAAAGTGCCTAGGAAGGCAGTCAAAATATCAGTTCAGAAGCAACCATACAAGCACAAGGGCATGGAAGTAAGCAACTATAGATGATTATAGGCAAGTAAGGATATAAAAAAGGTCCTTAATAAGCTCACAACTTTACGAGAGTCAGGAGTTATCCCTAAGTACTACAACGAAAGACTAGATGGGAAGATAAGAAAGACAGCTTCAATCTAAGCACAATGACCTAAAGAGGAAATGGTCGTATAACAACAATCTCGCAACAACATTGTAAGCATTCCAAAGGAAAGTGGCACCTACCGTGGCTAATGAACGGGAAGTAAGAATTAAAAGTAATATTCAAGATCAGATAAGTTGTATGAAAACTCTGGAAAGTGTGGGCACAAAGATAAGCTAAGTATGGACGCAAGGGCAGAAAGACCAGGAAAAATAATAGCTTACGTTGAAAGAAAGCTAAGATGGAACGAAAGAATTATTTGATCAATGATCTAGAGTTAGTAAATTATAGATAGACTCAAGATTTTGGAGCATTACCCAGGCAACATATTTGTTGACAATCATACAACCATAAAAGACTCCGGTATAAGTTAAAAGAAAGAATTGAGCCCAGGGCATAGACAAGGGATTGAATCGTTAGAAGATTGTATCATGAATATTCCATAATGTCCATGAAAGGCTAAGGTAATAACTGATACCATGAGCCACAAACCGGAAGATAGCTTAAGCCTACGTAAGGGCTGATCAGAAGGAAGAGGAAACTAAAGAATTACACCACTTAAGTAAATCAGGAGTCTGATTATTGGACCTAGAAAAATTATAGAAGTTGTGCTGGAGAACATGACAGAATCACTCTTAATATCAGATGTCCAAGAGAAATAACACAACAACCATAATCTATAATGGCTCTACAAGGAAGCCAGTTAGAAGTGGTACCAGCCTCATAAGAAGTCAGTACGAAGCTCCCACCGGATTGTGTATATACGATAGGTGTGAATATATTAATAAGAGCTTCAAAGTTATGGACGTGAATTACACCTAGGTGGAAGGGAGGTAACAAAAGAGATAGAATATACGATACGAGATTTTAAGGTAAGTAAGGTAAAGGTGAACAACGTACAAGATACTCAAAGGCAGAATATGTGAATAGTCCATACTTCGGATATAAGGTTAGAAGTGCTGGGATTCAATATCCATGAATGATAGCGGCATAGTCAGTGGCATATCTCATAGCCTATGGGTTCTAGGTATCGAGGAGGCTAATTAAGACATTAAAGAAGAGTTAGAGACGATGTGATGTCTCACTTAATGTACCCGAATGACATAAGGAAATCTATGATGCAAGCAAGTGGAAAGGTTGCAAGTAATATAAATAGAGTTGTGTAGGTCGCAAGCCATTGTTTGGTGAAGCAACAAGGTTCTAGAAGACAAGAGTAAGGATAAGAAAGGGCGAGTGAGAAGGTAACGAAAATGGATAAGTCCTCAGGATTAAGCCCATGAAGACAAGAAGGGCAGATGGTTTCTCTAAATTATACAAAGCTCACTATAGCCTGAATGAACTCAAAGAAGTCTAAGACTAATAACATTTAGAGTGCCACCCTGGTAATAAAATAAGGGTATAATCGTGACAGATAAAGGATGATGTTTGGGCCTTCGTTTGAATAATGAATTGAATAAAAAAAAAAGAAGAGAAGAAGAAACGATTTCACTGGCAGAACGAATTTAGGATACCCCCATAAGATGAATCACATTGAGACACTATGAAATACGATTATGGGAATCATTTCGGATATTCCTTGAGGTAACGTAAGCCCTAGCGGCAAGTATTACGTAAGAAGTTTCAATTTATCAGTGATATATTGTAGATCAATATTAAGGTGAATCAACAATAGATGGACAAAAGTCACAAAGTATGAGATGAGATTTGACCGTCATTCTAAAGATGAGTAGTAAAAAGGAAGCATTAAAGGACTTAAATTTATACATATGGAATGAGCAATGAGAGTAATCTGGGATTTGGTAGCAGACCTCAGCAACGATAAATTAAAGTAAGAGTTATGGCTGTAAATTCATACGGATGGTTAAACGAATCTATGCGATGAGATATAACAATATTCGTGAATTCAACTAAGTACCGAGCGAAGAATTTCAGTATACTCATAAATACCCAAAGGGACATCTTATCAAGCTCTTCATGTGAAGCCTAGAGATTGGACACACTTAAAAGATTAAAACTAGACAGGCTGCATGATGAAAGGTAGCAACAGTTACGATATTGGAAGGATTCCGACTACAAGTTGTGGTGTGAGAAGGAGGCCTAAGGAGGGATTCCCTAGACTTTGGACCTATTTACAGAATAGACTCCTAGATGGAAAGGAAATTTCTAAAGTATTCGGAAGATATAAATTAAGAAAATGATAAGTGCATTGGTCAACATTCGAGGACGAATGTTCCAAAGGGGGGAATGATGTTACACCCCGCAATATTACGTCAATATTACGTCCCGCAGTATTATATTACGACAATGTCACCTTTTAGTACTATATTACGGTGATGTTATGCTTCACAGTAATAAGTTACGAAGATGTTGCACCCTACAGTAATGTACGTTGAATTTGTCATAATGTAATTGATCTTAGTCTAAGGAAAAAGATTATTTGGAGATTATAGGGATTACGCTATTTTTAAACAAATGACGAGTAAATTCGTGATGGTGAGAGGGGAAGCAAGTAAAAGAAAATAAACTTTTCGTCCAAGTTTGGCATATTGGGATAAAATACGGGCCGAGCGTTAATAATCGATATTTATGGACTAGTGCCATACAAGGTACTACATGACCATGATAGCATGATGTATAAAGTGTATTAAAAATAAGTAGAATTTTAAGTAATTTAAATTTTTTTTAACTACGTGGGTAATTGGTTAATTATTAGGTAACAAGTCATTACCTAGTTAATTAATAAGTTTGGGGATATGATTAAACACCCCACCCCCACGTGGAAGCCCCCCTTTTTATTTAAGGTGACACATTAGCCATTTATTACATGTGTCACATTAAGGATTAAGTGGCAACATAATATAGATGTTGACTAGAGAATCCTTATGCTGGATAAGGAACGTGTGATATAGGGTATTAAAAGACTGTGAAAATTGGGAAATCAACTTACAACCTACAGATACAAATTTAATATAAAATAATATACATTTGGTTTCTTTCACCCCTAGAGATCAAGCTAAAATTAGACAAACCAAGAAGAAAAATGAATGAGAAATCAGAAAGCTAGCAACAAAATTAGCAGTCAAGCTTACCGCAAAAACAAGAGAGTGAGTTATTTGCCACATTTATTTCTCAAACGGTCCTTGACAAAGTCGTTCCTAGCATTAGTCCGAACTTGTTGAGGGGCTATATTCTTATAAGAATAGTGTACCCCAAAAGCAAAGAGAGCAGCACCACCAACAAAGCATGCCATTGTCGCACCAAACTTGGCAGGGGTGAGGGACTGTTTAAAAAGAATTTGGCTCAGGTATGTTAAGGCTATCCCTTCTTTCTTTTGTCATGGTCCAAATTATATGGAAGAAACGAGCAAACTCATGGTTTCCATAAATTACTCTATTCATAGAAATACTAGGGGTGTCTATATTCTTGATTCCCCATGTGAATTATTATTATTATCTTCTGTTCATGTCTCGAAAATACATATGTTGGTAATGTTTATTTCATGATATTAATCAGAGGCATAATGGATTATGATGTACCGAGAGATTTTATTGACGTATTTCATATACGTTTCATACGCACTACCACCTGATCAGCTGGTATATGATGATGATGTTGCCCACAGTGCCTGAAATATGGTTCAAACGGCGTTATATACGCGTATATATGTATGTACATTCAAACAACGTTATATACACGTATATATGTATGTATATATATGTATATGGGATATGGGAAAGGTTATGGCGTTATATACGCACCACCACCTGATCAGCTGGTATACGATGATGATTTTGCCCACAGTGGCCGATATGATATGATGGGATGCCCTCAGAGGCTGATGATGTTATGAAACATATACCTATGCACGACATGACATTCATACGCATATGCATGCTGCTAAAAGTGATTTATGATTTACAAAGTTATTCAGACTTACAGGTTGAGTCATGCACTCTATATTTCTTCCATGTCTCTGATGTACATTATGTGCCTTACATACTTGGTACATTATTCGTACTGACATCACTTTTGCCTGGGGACGCTGCGTTTCATGCCCGCAGGTCCTGATAGACAGGTCGAGAGCCCTCCAAGTAGGCTATCAGCTCAGCGGAAGATGTTGGTGCGTTCCATTTGCTTCAGAGTTGCTCGTTTGGTTAGTATGATTTAGACACGTATTGTTTGGTAAGGCGGGACTCTGTCCCGACCTTTATGATATTTATGTACTCTTAGAGGCTTGTAGACCTATATCGTATCTATAAAGGATTGTACGGCCTGGCCGACCTATGTTTTGAGTTTATAAAGGATTATGTTGGCCTATTAGGCCCGTATGTCATGTGTATGTAATAATGTAATAAGAAAGATACGTTACGTTGGTACTCAGTTGGATAAGGTACCGGGTTCCCGTCGCGGCCCATCGGTTTGGGTCGTGACAAAAATCGTTTTAAAAAGGGGGTCAAGAAACCCTAATTTCAGAGTGAGGAAATCGTTTGAAAAAAAAAGTTTATTTCGAGAAAAACATATGAAAACATTAAAAGATGCTTATATCCGTCACATATCTAAAAAGATCGGACAATTTAAAGCTAGGGTTTCCATAGAAAACCCAAAAAGAGAAGAGGCTTAGATATTACCCGCAGTTGGGGCCGGAAAATGAAAGAACCTTACTCGAACGGCCATAGGAGGCCGAAAAACATGGCATGACACCGGAGGTGGGAGTGTATTTCCTCAGAGTCGCTTGAAATACTCCATCGGTGACACAAACATGAAAGGCGGAGCCATAGGGTCGAGGAGAGGTGAGAACCCCATAGTTTCCGGCAAGGGAGGTGGCCGGAGAAGGAGAGACAGAGCTCAAAGAAGGGGGGAAGGTTCTAGAGGGGGTCTCAGAGAGAGAGAGAGAGAGACGGTTCAGTGAGAAATGAGAGGGGAAAAAATGAGAGATGAGGGTGGGGTAGTCGTTTAGGGGTTATTAATGGAAAGGGTTAATCTGGGCCGTTGATTTGAAATAATCAACGGCTCAGATTGGAATGGGGATTGGGTCGGGTAATTTGGGAATTGGGCTTGGGTAGTTTGGGCTAGTTAATTGGGTTGGGGTATGGGTGAAATTAGGCTAGAATTGGAATTAAAAGTGGCTATTAGTTAAATACACGTTAAAAAATAGATAAATAATTAATAAAAATAGCTTATATAAAATGAAATTAATGATAAATAAGTGAAATTAAAGTGATTAACTAATATTAAAATATAAAATGACTAATTTTATAATTAAAATGGTATAAAATGTACATTTAGGCTATAACTGCAAAAGTTGTTGTAGTTATAGTTAAATAATGCCAAATTGGCTAATTTGTGAAATAATTAAATCCTAATAGGATTAAAATGATATATTGAGCTAGGAAATATTTTGAAAATTATTTATAATATAATTTATGAATAGTTATTGAATTTAAAATACTGAATAAATTGGAAAAGAAATTAATAAAATATGGAAAATTATGGAAAAATACCAGTTATTATAAAAAGTGATTTTGAAGGCACATATGCAAAATTTTAAAATAGTTTGAGGAAAAATTGGGTATCAATAGCTGCACCTCTTTACCCGGGAAGGATGAAAGAGTTGTCGGGTAAAGACATGATGGCCAATTTTGACCGAGTGAAATGGTTTGGAGAGATTCCGGCCGCACCCTGGTTTTCTGAGTTGCCTACATATCCCTGGTTTTATAGGAATCAGGCCGTACGTAGTTCAGGAGTCATCCGTGAAGTATACCGATGAAGTTTCTTACAAGAACGGACGCAACATTTGGGACTAATTGAATAAGAGGATTACGGGGTGGTTAGGAGAACTGGAGCGGAACCGCTCCTGCCGGGATGGCAGTTTGCTCGCCGGATTACCTGCAAATAAATAATACAAGCATATATTGTGCGTAATTTAAACATGATGCAAATTCCCGTTGGACTATGAATGATGTCTTCGGACGGTTAAGGATGACGTCCTTAGACCATGACGTCTTGGGCTATGAATTTCTTGATGCAGGATTCGCAGGCCATGAAAATGATGTTATCAGTCCATAAGGATGGTGCCTCCGAACCATGACGCCTTTGAATAATGATATGCAAAATTGAGAGAGATCCTAAGGCCATGACATCACGTTCTCGGGCTATGAAGATGGTGCCTCCGAACGATGACGCCTTTGGATAAGTTGGCGATATTTCAACCCATGAAATGCAGTAAAATGATGCTGACGAGACAGAGCTTAGTCTTGCGAATAAAAGGGCAGAGCTTAGCCCGAAATGAAAGCGAGTAAATAGTGGTTGAGACAGCGGTTGGTCTCGAAAGGTAAATTGGAGGCAGAGCTTAGCCTCGGAAGGAAGAATGGTAGCCTTATGCAATGATGTAGATGGAGGCAGAGCTTAGCCTCGGAAGGAAGAATGGTAGCCTTATGCAATGATGTACATGGAGGTAGGGCTTAACCTCGGAAGGCAGAATGTAGCCTTATGCAAAGATGCAAATGCAGATGGAGACAACGTTTAGTCTCGGAAGGCAGAATGGTAGCCTTATGCAACGATGTAGATGGAGGTAGAGATTAACCTCGAAAGGCAGAATGGTAGCCTTATGCAAAGATGCAAATGCAGATGGAGAAGACGCTTAGTCTCGGAAGGCAGAATGGTAGCCTTATGCAAAGATGCAAATGCAGATGGAGACAACGTTTAGTCTCGGAAGGCAGAATGGTAGCCTTATGCAATGATGTAGATGGAGGCAGAGCTTAACCTCGAAATGCAGAATAGTAGCCTTATGTAAAGATGCGAATGCAGAGGGAGACGGTGTTTAGTCTCGGAAGGCAGAATGGTAGCCTTATGAAAAATGTAGATGGAGGTAGAGCTTAACCTCAGAAGGCAGAAAGGTAGCCTTATGAAAAATGTAGATGGAGGTAGAGCTTAACCTCAGAAGGCAGAAAGGTAGCCTTATGAAATAAATAAAATGACAGTAGGAATTCTTAGCTGGTGATGAATTGCGGCATTGTGATTATTGAGAGCATTGTGACTGCGGAGCATTGAGGCATGTGCGAATGTCAGCAAGTGCAACAATTTTGAGAGTCGTATTTTGGACAACGTTTGTCCCCTAGGCGGACAGTTCGTTTAGGGATTTTGCAACCTTAGTGCCTGCAACCAAAGAAAGATCGTGAGTTCTATAAACATGGGGGTTAGTTCATATCCCCGCTGGTTTTTCTTGACTTGCTGGGCTCGATCTGATGATACTATCTGTATTATTGGGGGTAGCGTTGCTGAACAAAGCTTTTTCAAAAACATGCATGATTTTGTAAAAGCATAATGTATAATTAAAAAATAATTTTGGGATGAACCGATGACCGTGACACGGCTCGGGACATTGCAACCTCTCCTGCTACGAAATTTTGAGGGTCCTCCTCAAAATTCTTCCCCAGTTTGATGGGTGAATGTCTTTGACTGTTGCTCGTGCGGCGATTGGCTGATCTTGCTTCAGAATTTTGAGGGTCCTCAAAATTCTGCCCCAATTTCCAATTGCGGAGAAAAAATAAAATTTTTACTGAATTGTGACTGAACCCATAGGGCTGCCTATATATCCCCTCTTAAACGGGAATCAGGTCAGGCGTATTTCAATTTACATCATTGAGAAAGCATAAAGATTACACATAATAGCGTTTGACTGCATCTGAATTGATTGGCTTTGGCCTTCGACGGATCCAATTCTATCCCTCGGCGGCTGACAATGAACCCGAGTAACTTTCCAGCAGGAAACCCGAATGCACACTTCGCGGGGTTCAGCTTCAGATTGTATTTACGCAACCTTTTGAAGAACTTCCTCAAATCTTCTATGTGGTCACTGGCTTTCCTAGACTTGATAATAATATCATCTACGTATACCTCAATCTCCTTGTGAATCATGTCGTGGAAGATGGCGGTCATAGCCCTCATGTAGGTGGCCCCTGCATTCTTCAGGCCGAATGGCATCATCTTGTAAAAGTACACTTCCCACGGTGTAATGAAAGCCGTTTTCTCAGCATCTTCCCCATCCATCCAGATCTGATGATAACCAGCGAAGCAATCCACGAATGATTGTAGTTCATGCTTGACGCAAATGTCAACCATGATATGTATATTTGGCAAAGGGAAGTCGTCTTTCGGACTAGCCCGGTTGAGATCCCGGTAGTCGACATAGACTCTGACCTTCCCATCCTTCTTTGGCACTGGAACAATGTTGGATAACCATGTTGGGTACTCAAATACCCTGAGAACCTTGGCGTTGATCTGCTTGGTAACTTCTTCTTTGATTTTCAAACTCATGTCGGGTTTGAACTTCCTGAGCTTTTGTTTTACCGGTGGACACATTGGATTGGTTGGAAATTTGTGAGCCACAATAGAGCACTTAGACCAGTCATGTCGTCATACGACCAGGCGAATATGTCCTCATACTCCTTTAGAAATTCTGTGTATTATTTCTTTTCTAACGGCAACAAATGAATGGTGATTCGTGTTTCCTTGATGTTTTCTGAATCTCCCAGGTTGATGATTTCAGTCTCGTCCAGGTTGGAATTAGGTCTGTTCTCAAAATTCTCAACTTCTTTGACAATCTCGTCAGGTATGTCAGCTCTTCTGAATCCACGTCCATTTGGAGCTGTCACACCTCATTTTTCAATCGGTAAGGGTAATAAGGGAGTTTTTCCAATTAAAGTGACATTATTTGAATTTGGGATTTATTTATTATTTTTCAAAGTCGTCACCCGGATTTTTTAACGATGTTCCGGGACACCGTTTTATTTTAAAAATCCCAAACTGAGGAAATTTGACTCTGTTTTGATTTGTCTGCGACCAGAAATTCGAGTAAGGAATTCTGTTAACCCGGGAGAAAGTGTTAGGCATTCCCGAGTTCCGTGGTTCTAGCACGGTCGCTTAACTATTGATAGTTGGCCTAAATTATCTGATTGTTTACGTATTTTAGCCTATTGTACATTTAAACTCTTGAAATTTTAGCCGCTTTTCATATGTATGGATTTATCTTGAAAAAAACAAGTCACGGGAACGTGCACTTGTTATGATTTTGGACATGTTACAATTACGCCACATGAAATGCACCCGCAATTGCAACACGTGATTTTAATATAGTTTGAAGTTGAAGTCAGGGACATGAGTTGTCGCACTCGAGTGTAGATTAAGCAGTCAGGACTATGGTCGTGACGGTTTTATAACACCTATTTGAGGAAATTCGATCATTCTTTATGTTTTTTATTTTTTTAAAGAGCGTTTTAGTTTTAAGATCGATTAGGACGTTTATGGATTTATCTTAAACAAGTCACGATGGCGTGCACTTGTTGTTTTTGAGCACACGATAAACACGTCACATGAAATGCACCCGTGGTTGCTATGTACATTTTGTTAATGTTTGGAGTTGAGGGTCGGGGGCATGAGTTGCCACTCCCGAGTGTAGATTATATAGTCATGACTATGGTCGTGACGGTTAAAAATGCTTATATGAAGCAATATTCGATTATTCTTTAAGTTTTGCGATTTTTAATCTAAAAGAAGTATTTTTAGCCTATAGAATATGTACATAGTCATGTAAGATTAAATTTACTATCCTAAAGGAAAAATATTTGGGCTATGGCCATGTTTAGCCCAATTTATCAATTACCCCTTTGGCCAAATCTTAGTCTAGGTTATTTTAGATGAAGTAGATACAGATACGAATTAAAAGCGAATAAAACATTCAAGATAAAAGACATGCTAACACATTTTGATTTATATAGCAATAAATAAGGTAAGCTCGAATTGTAGATATGATATCACATAAAGGCAAGTGTAGTCCCACTACCATTTGACCCATTTAATAATCAAGGGTATTTGTACACGGCTTAAGAATCTAAAAAGAAAAGCTTTCCTTAAACTTTGCTGCAAGCGATTGTTTGAAAACCAACATAACAATATTTTGATTTAAAGTCATTTGATCCTTTTTAGAAAGCTTTAAATCAGAAAATATTAGGGTATGTAAAGCTGAATCTTGGCTATTTTTCATTCAGAACAAAACAATCTAGAAAATTTCAGATTTAAACTCTATCCTTTGTTGTTCGATTTGAAACTCATTTTAGTGATGCGAAATTTCAGTAAGTTTGGTAAATGAAATACTCATTATACTGATGTAAAATTGACTGATTATAAATCACTTAGTGCAATTACTGGGTCTAACACTCCAGGCCCCATAACCTGAAATCTAGACCCTATTGAGCCTAATTGGGTCGTATCTGTGAGTTTGGCCCAATTACGAATGGCCTAGGATGACCTGACCCAAGTTAACACAATTTTCTTCTATAATTATTGGGGAATTGAGATTTTCACATTTTTTAAGGAAGAGAAGTAAAAAAAAAAAAATAAACGCCATTGAATGTACATTTAATAGATTCCAGTCCAGTTTATTACAATGTTGGAAAAGAGGAAAGTATACAAGGTCTAGGGGAATAATATACTATTACATTGTCTTTAACTATGAAATACCAAATCTCCTAAACAAAGGGACTACAAGATTAAAAAAAACTAACTAACTAAAACTGACTGTTGCTCCTGTGCAAGCCAACATTGTTCATGACTTTAAAACCTGCATTTTTGCCACTGATTTCGAACAAAACAAAACAAATTTCTACGCACCATTAAGGAATGAATCTGACCATTGGGGGGGGGGGGAGATTCAATTCCTTTAGCGTTGTTTTAAGCAATAACAAATGAATCTAAATAAATGTGGCCTGGGCAATCAAGACCAACATTTAAGCACTTTTTATAGAGTGAATCTGACCATTGGGGGTCAAATTCATTTCCTTTAGTGCTATTTTTTTCAAGTAATTCTATTACAACTCTAGTCATATAGATACATACACAATCACAGAATCATAAAGGAAAAATGGAAGTTAGGACAGGGCAGATTCAGAATGAACCTCACAGAATCAGAAACTAAACAACCACACTTAGATCANAATATATGTGGCTTGAGCAATCAAGACCAACATTTAAGCACTTTTTATGGAGTGAATTTGACCATTGGGGGTCAGATACATTTCCTTTAGTGCTGTTTTTTTTCAAGTAATTCTATTACAACTCTAGTCATATGGATACATACACAATCACAGAATCACAAAGGAAAAATGAAAGTTAGGACAGGGCAGATTCAGAATGAACCTCACAGAATCAGAAACTAAACAACAATACTTATGTCATTGATACAATACTAAGTTCTCATGTTCATAACCTTATAAACAGAATAAAACACATGGTATCAAGCATTTTCAACACCAAACAAACACTAATTAAACACAGATTTCAGCAAAGTAATTCAGGGACATTCTTAACAAATAGCTTCATTTATATAGAAGAATTTACATACCTTTAAGAGCAAAATAACAGCAAGATCTGACCAAATAAAGGTCAGATTTTTTGAGCTAAATAAAGGCAGCAGGCAGCAGTAGCAAAAAGCAAGCAAAGCCAAGCCGGAAAATAGTAAATATCCAGGGAAAACCAACCAGAAGCAAAACCAAGATTCAAAGCCCCAAAAGTGTATTTTTTCAGCAAGATCAAAAGCCAAGCTAGTTGTTCAAAATCCCAGAATCAACTTCAGCTAGCTTCATATCTATTTTGGTATTTTTAAGAATAATGATAGAATTTCAGCAGTTTTTCAGTGGTAAAATTTTTGGATTTTCAGATGTCAAAACAGTATAAGAATGGTCTCTAAAATCTGTGTGTGTAAGTATAGAAATCTTGTGTGTAGAGCTCTCTAAAAATCTGTGTAAAAGAATTCCTCAAATTCTGTGTGTATTTCCAGATCTTTCAGTAGTCAAAAGAGTTGTATTTTTCAGTCATCAAAAGTCCCTTTTGTGGTAAAAAAATGTGTGTATATATAGGGTTTTAGGATAGGACATTCTCAGCATATTCCCTATCCTAAATGAGCTGAAAAGAGTACAAGTACAACTATCAACCCTATCCTTCTGGGACAGCTGTACCTTCCAGAACATTCCAACCCTTATTTCCCTTTTAAAATTACTATTTTAACCCTAAAATATCCGATTTCCTGATATTTCTTTAATTTAGAAGGTTCTTGGGTTGTTACACCTAAGATTCCCTTGATTAAAAATCCTATACTGCCCTTAAGACATCCTAGAATTACTCTTTTAGTAATCAAGGGATAGTGTTAAGTTATTAGGTTGATTAACTTAATCTTTTAAATTAGTACTAGCTAATGAAATTGATTTAAGTTAGTTACTAGAATTTGAAATTACTTAAGGGTGAGACTAAATGAATCATTTGTTCTTAAACTTAGTTAATTGAATAATTGATCTTAACTAGTTATCTAGGACTTAGATCAACTAAGTTGTTAGATTATTTACCTTTTGATTTTTTTTAAAAAATTAGGTCTACTAGTTAAGTGTGACTAATTCCTCATTGCCTAATTAATTTACTCAATTTGACTAACATTTGAATCAAAATCAGTAGTTTAATTGAATTAATTGGTTTGGGAAATTTCATTAAGTGTAGATTAGGCTTATCTATTAATCCTAGTCAATTGAATGATTAATTCTACAAAGCTGAACTAACTTATTTTGATCATTTTAGGATTTTAGGTGAATCATTTTTAGGAATTCTGTTAGGTTAACTATTAGACAATAGGTCACCTATTTAGTAATTACCTAATCAATTAATTGACTACCCTAATGACTAACACAATTGAGTAGCAATGAAGAAATTAATCAAAAGGCAGTCATATTTTAGAGGAACAAACAATGAAAACAAACCATTTGAAAAACCTAACATGAATCAATCAAGCTAAACATTCCTAGTTTCAACAATGATTATCAGAATATCCTAGCAACTAAACAAGTTTGCAAAACAGTCAAGAATGTGCATAACATGTTAACAAATCGAGGCAGTGCAGATTGAAGAAAATAGAATCATGCATACACACAGTGACAAATCGAACTATGCCGATAATCATGGTTGTTAAGAAACCTAGTTATTAATTGACGAAAAGAGTTAACCAAAAACATGCTTATAATCAGAGCTTAACTAATCAGGGAGACAAATCATGAACGATGAAAGAAAATAATGAAAAAGAAACAAAACCTAGACCGAAAACAGTAACAAGAACAATAATTATCAAAAAATGAAATACTCATGATTAGAACAAGAAACAGGTAGCAGGGAAGAGGGAAATACCGGCTTGAGGGGTTTGGCTGGAAAATTTGAGCCACCGGACCTTGGTGAACTCAGAGGTGACTTCGACTAGCATGAATTGGTGGCTATTGTTACGAGCCATCAACTCATGTGAGTCTAAGTCACCGAGCCGACGAAACTGGCATTTTAAAAGTTCTTAGGGTTTTATGGATTTCAGATATGAAATTGCTCGATTTTGGGTGAGTTTTTGGGGAAACTGATGGTGGGATGGGGTTAAGGGGGAGGTGAGGACTGCCTTGTGCGGATTTGGGCTTGATTGGGTGAAGCTCCGCCACCGAAGGCGATTTCCAATCGGCGGAGGCGGTGAGTGTTTGATGGCGGCTAGGGTTTGGTTAGACATAAGAGAGAGAGACGGAGGGGATGGGGGTTAGACTTAGGGTGAAATGGGGGTGGGGGCGTTTGGACATATATATAGTTTAAGGCTGTTAGGTTCCCAGCCGTTGGATCAAAAT
>ML393005.1:8829-29300 GCA_005239525.1 Nicotiana knightiana
TTGAGATTTCGCCGTGTAAAACATCTTGAAAGGTCAATCTCTTACTGCTCTTCAAGGTTTTATGTTTATTGTGCAGGATTTGATGATGATAAATGAGATAAAATCTTTCTCTGTGCTCAGTTGTTAAGATCTTTTCTTTAATATATGATTTCAACAGAGAAATAGCTATTGAAAGGTCCAATTCTACTTTATTGATTACTTCCGTGCTTTATATTTTTTTGTCCGCAAATTTATTAGTATGTGTGGTTCAAGTTTGGTTTGAAGAATACTGAGTTTTGATATTGTTTGTTCGTTTGAATACTGAGTTCTAAATTGGTTCGATATTGTTGAAGAATACTGTTTCAAATTGGGATTGTGATATGTGAGTTTTGTGATTTTTCAATGTTTATTATGAATATGGGTGCTATTTTTTTTTAGTTTATTGTTCCTATTAGTTGCTTTTATCAGATGTTGTTGGTTTCCTTTTGTGATACTATTTATGAGCCTGAATCACCACCTGAGGTTACAAAGTGTTATCTTCGAATCTAATGGCTCTATTTTGTTAAAGCTGAAATTCTTTGTTGCTTCTTTTCATAATACCGCTCCTAATTTCGTTAGGTGTAGTTTAGATATTAAAATGTGCTACTAAATCATATAAGTGGGTTCATATCCTTACAAAAAATTTTAAAGTAATTTAGGGAAAGTTAATCAATTCATGGATCATCGTAACTTGCTATTGAGCACGATAAATCGTGTACACATATGCGTGACATGATTTAAGTGTCGATTTTCAAAATAAAATCAAGTTATGCATTGGCGCGGATTTGGAACTTTTCTTAAATAATAAAGCGTGACAAATTGTGTACACGTACGCGTGACATGATTTAAGCGCATACATGTTCGCGTGACTTTGGCCAAGTAATTTTAATATTTATCAAGGGATATTAATTATATACACGTACGCGTGACATGGTTTTTAGCACACTAAATAAAATGAGTACACGTACGCGTGACTCGTTGCAGGATAATTTTTTAAAAGCGGTAAAAGGCAAAATACACATAGGTCCTAAAAATGAGTAATTAGATCATTTGAGCCAAGTATGAATCACTAAGCGACCGTGCTAGAACCACGGAATTCGGAAGTGCCTAACACCTTCTCCCGGGTTAACAGAATTCCTTACCCGGATTTCTGGTTTCGCGGACTGTAAAACAGAGTCAATTTTTCCTCGATTTGGGTTTTTAAACCGGTGGCTTGGGACACCATAAACTATTCAAAGTGGCGACTCTGAATTTGAATAAATAATCCTGTTTCGATTATTGTCACTTTAATTGGAAAAACTCCCTTATTACCCTTACGGGGTAGTGAAAAAGGAGGTGTGACATTGTTGATACCCAATTTTCCCTCAAAATATTTTTTTTTAATTTGCATATATACCGGAAAAATCACTTTTTATAATAACTGGCATTTTTCCATAATCTTCCATATTTTTATTAATTTCTTTTCCAAATTATTCAGTATTTTACACTCTATAATTATGCATAAATTGTATTATAAATAATTTTCAAAATATTTCCCAACTAATATACTATTTTTATCCTATTGGGATTTAATTATTTCATAAATTAGCCAATTTGGAATTATTTAGCTATAATTACATCAATTTTACAATTATACCCTAATTAAACGTTTTATACCATTTAAATCAATAACTAGTCATTTTATATTTTTAATATTAGTTAATTACCTTAATTTCATTTATTTAGCATTAATTTTATTTTTTATAATTATTAGCTATTTTTATTAATTATTTAGTTATTTTAATGGGTATTTAACTAATGGCCATTTCTAATTTTCAATCATAGCCCAAATTAAACCCAAACCCACCTGATTAAATCCGGACCCCTACCCATTTAATTAGCCCAAATACCAGGCTCAAACCTTAAAGCCACTCGACCCAATCCCCATTTTAATCTGGACCGTTGATCACTTTTGATCAACAGACCAGATTAATTCTTACCATAATTAGACATAAGACTTACCCCCCCCCCCCCCCCCCCCCCCCCCTTCNTCTCTACTCTCTCTCTATATCCCTATCCCCCTCTAGAGACTTACAGTCTCTCCATCTCCGATGAGGACCGTTCGTCTTCTCCGGCCGCCTCTTCGCCGGAGGCCATGGAGTCCTCACCATCCGCAGGCCTCCCATGGCTCCTTTACTTCGGTTTTGCCGTCTCTAAGGTCTTCAAGAGACCAGGGTTCACTCTCTCACACCTTTGGCCTGTCTCAGGCCTTCATGGCTCGATCTCCAGTAAGATTTCTATGCCGACTCTCTCTCTCTCTCTCTCTCTGGGTTCTCTCTTTGAAACCCTAACTTCTAAACTTCCGATTCTTTTAGATCTATAACAGATCTTACGTATTATGAGGTTGTCCTCTATTTTGTTTAAAGATTCTCCTATTTGTCGAACGATTCTTCATTTTTCCAAAATTAGGGTTTTAAAATTCTTTTCAAAAATAGTTTTCCTTCGGGTCTCTTAGTATTATTTCATGATTCTATTGTGTTTAAGCATTATTTGAGCCGCTCCCTTCTTGTTTAATTCATTTTAATAAAAAGCCCCAAATTTCTTGGGTACAATCTGTGAGTCCAAGCTTTGTTTACAATAATGTTTTACTTGTTCTATTGCGATTGCTTTACTCTCGTGAAATACTATGTGATTTTTGCTCTATACTTGCAGTTAGGGTTTCTGATTCTTTGTCGCTTTTGCCTAAGCCATGATTGTCTACTGATTCCTTTAATTATTTTCCATGTTCTGATGCGAATCCCTAAGTTCGTGATTATGGTACCTAATTTTTTCTTAACATGTGTTATTCCGTTCAAATCAATACTGTTTTATTATTTTGAATAAGTGTGATTAGCGCTTTGTTGATTTTTACACCATATCCTTTACTGATTTTGAGCATCTCCTTAAATATGTGATATTTTCCTTTGAGTAATATTGGTTTCCTGTAATTTGAGGGTTTCCTGACTGATTTTTTAGGATTTGAATCATCTTTTGCCTTATTTCCGTGAATAAACATGCTGTCAAATTGACTTTCCTTAATTAGGATATTCTGAATCTACCTATAGTCTCATGCTCTATACTTTTACTACTACTTATATGTTAAAGTCAGTTTTTCAATGATTTCTTTCCTTATTTTTGTTACTGTTTATTACCGTTTGGACATTGACTCCTTAATTGAAGGGAGTACTTTCCTTGATTATATGTTGATTGATTCTTAGTCCCCATAATTACTGCTGAAATGTTAGTTTACCTTATTTGGCTACTTGTTTTCAAACTATAAATACTTTGGTCTTTCATTAGCATAACAGACGAACTGACTGGTTCAATAACTCTCTCTCACAACTAAAACTTTCTGCTCTCTTCTCTGTGCTACTTGTCACTGTTCTAATTTAGCCGGTTGCAAGCCAAGGCTAACTATTGTGCTCCTATCCTACTTTGTGTTACTGTCTTCTTCACTTCACTAGTATGTTCTGATTTTAATCCCAGTTCCCAAAACAACATGTTTATTTTGCTGCTTCAATTCATTATGTTTCTTATATGCTTCTATATACTATTTTGTTGTTGGACATGTAATTAAAATCTGGGGCTTCATCTAGCATGTTAAGTTATTCTTTACTTTCATAATCAGCATGTCTTTATGTATTTGAAACTTGTTTCTATGTGACTCTCATTATCCCTATGTTTGTACACTAGCTTTGGTTAGAGCATGCCTCTATTAGTATTACTTTAAGTTGTTCGATACTGTTATGTCTAAACCCATACTATGATGTATCCCAATTCCATGAACCCCCTTAGGAACTTCTAATTCTGCATCCATGTCTACTTCTGCCTGTTACATGTTCACTACTTTGTGCCTTGTATGTACCCAATCTCTCACTACCCTGTTTGTGGTTGCTGAACTTGTCTTAGTACGCTGCTCTGATCTTAAGATGTGGATGTGTTTATTCTGACTGCATTACTCTTTTCTCAAACTGTTTACTAAATAAAAATCCTTTTGCAAAACACTTTTTTTTTAAAACCAGTCTTTCTTGTGTAAATTATTTACTCAAAGCTTTTCAAAACTATGTCAAGCACTCTCACTCTACTCCTAGACCTTTAAGTTCTGCCCCCTCAGTATGAGCACTGCTTTGGGACCTTCGAGCTCCCTATGAACTCTGACACACTGAGGCTGGCACTTACACACTGCACATGTTCAATTCTTGGTTACTAAGTCTAGGTGTAAGCACTGCCCGGGATCCTTGAGATCCTTAGGGAACTTTGATGCACCTAGACTCTGATTTGTCTATGGAACTGAGGCATATGAGGCCATTGGAGGCTTTTTGGGAAATCTGGGCCTAATTGAAGTCTCCCTATAGAGTAGCTTCTTGATTTTCTATTTCTATAATTCATTTGTTGGCCTGTAATAATTTGTAAACAACTCTTGGGGAATGGATAGTAAAAAAAGAAGGGGGCGCAATAGCATGGCGACTCTGCTGGGGTTTTATCTAGGCTTTTACCATTTCAAACGGCTTTGTGAACTTGTCTTTACTTTGTTAATACTTGCGACCTTTCCCTTTTCCTTTTTTGTGCACAATTACTTGTCTATTTCTTTAAGCATTTATTTTCTCTTCAAAAGTAACTGACATGCTCTTTTTGTTTCCTTCATTTGTAACCGCTTTTAAATTATAAACTACTGTATTTACTGCTTTCATAATGTACAAATACATGAAAACGTGTCTTTAATGCTTATTTATTGCATAATCATGCTCAAAATTCATACTCCACTCGTGCCAAACAAAATACTATAGCAACGCTTGATGAGTGGTTGCGTTCTTCCTATATTATTACCCCCTAAATTCATAAAGGCTTATTTGCGGTAAAACTAGTCGATCAGCGGTGCAGCCGACGATTCTGTGCCTTTCCCTCTTGAGTTGTTCGCTCGAGGGTACCAGTCTAAGACCCCATAGAAACCTTAATCCGTTATGTTTTTTCATGCATCATGGTCAAACCTATCCAGGCTAAAGTGTGGTCTGCACGATAGCTTTTAAGATTGCCTTATCCAAAAGTCCACCGGGTTTCCCTAAACCCAAACGGACATCATCACGTTCTGTGCATTTATTTGGAGAACTAAATGCTCTATGCTAATTGTTGATGTTAAATAGTCGAGTCTGGTGGGGGTAAGGGCCTAACCTTGTTTGCCTTGCAGAAAAATGAGGCACGAAGTCCCCAGATTCGGCATGGTCTCCCATATCCCTCCAAGATTGCTAAGTTGGTGGGAAGATTTACATTCCAGTGACAAAACTCTCGTCAGGAAATACTTGGGAAATCTACCATCTCTCCTAGAAATCCTGCCCAACAACATGATAATAGAGGCTGCTACCCTATTCTGGGATTGTGAAAGGTCCATGTTCCTCTTTGGGGACATTGAAATGACACCTTTGCTGGAGGAAATAGGAGGGTTGGTTGGCCTAGTATGGGAAATCTCGGGGTTGCTAATGCCTGAAAACCGCACAGGCAAAGGTTTCCTCAAAATGATGGGTCTAAAGTAGAATGCAGAACTGGTATGCTGAAAGAAGTCATACATCCCTTTTGACTACTTGTACGAGAGGTACGGTCACAGCAAATCATACCGTACCTACCACGACGAGTTTGCCATCACATCCTTGGGACACATCCATTGTAGGGTATTCGTCTTCATGTTTTGCTTCTTGGGTCTGATCGTGTTTCCCATAAAAAGGAGAGAATCCACACTAGATTGGCCATGGTAACCAAGACACTAATGGAAGGAACTGATGGGCAAGACTTCAGTATTGTGCCCATGATCATTGCAGACATATCTCGAGCCTTGGAAAAGTGTCAACGAGGGGCAAGACATTTCGAAGGCTGCAATCTACTACTTCAGCTTTGGCTCATGGAACATCTCCAAAAGGGCGAGTACCGACAAGAAGTTCATCGAAGAGTCTGGGATGACCACATCGCTTTCCACAACCCAAAGAGAATGAATTACATCCCCGAAATGTTTGCTCAGCCTGAGAACGCCAAAGTATGGGTCGAGATCTTTGGTAATCTGACTGAAGAACATGTACAGTGGATGTTCGAGTGGTTTCCAAGA
This sequence comes from Nicotiana knightiana, assembly GCA_005239525.1. NCBI lineage: Eukaryota > Viridiplantae > Streptophyta > Magnoliopsida > Solanales > Solanaceae > Nicotiana > Nicotiana knightiana. The sequence continues at coordinate 14,957 of ML393005.1, forward strand.
GAGGAGTTCATCGCCCGTTCCAGAGATGCACCATTCCTAATACTAATTGGTCTAATAGGAACATACCCTTACGTCCCTCTTCGAGTTATGAGGCAAGCGGGTAGGAAGCAAGTCATACCCAGGGTCGACAAGATGAGCCATCTTCGAGCTGACTTCCAGAATGACGATAGTCCTCACAAGTGCCAAGCCCAACACATGTGGCACTGCAAGATTATAATGGAGAAGGACACCATTGATCCAGACAGATACCATGTCGGTTATACCCCTTTCTATCCTGGTTGGTTGGCAGAAAATTGGGGTGGTCTGAGCGAGCGAGGGTTCGTTCAGGGCCACAGAATCATAGATGAAAAGGCCGAGGCACAAGTCAAAAACAATCAACTGCGCAAGAGGATCCGTGAGTGTGAGGATGAGCACCGCAAAATACATGAGTCTAACAAGAAACTGATCGAGGAATGGAAGGATATGGCTATCAACCCCAACAAAAGGTTAAGGTATTTGGAGCAAGGCATAGGGGAGCTGGAGAAAAAATTTCTCAAAAGGATTGAAGACTGTCACAAGGCTGGAGGGACTGATAGAGGACATCTAGCCAGAGCATACCTATTGCTGGGGCTTCGCGAGTTAGGGGAGCTGTACGAAGGAAGCAAGAATGCCGAGTCTGGGGAAGGTCCTTCTGGGACCAAGTAGATAGGAATGTCTTTCTTTTACTTTATCAATGCAATAAGGCCAATGGCCATTAGTGACCTTTACTTCCTATTTATTTAGTGTCGTTTTGAGGTTAGTCTACTTTCTTATCAATAAAATGAGGCATTTAGCATCTTAAATTCTCCAAATCAATTTGTTGCTAGGCCTACCTCGGGCACAAAAGAGGTCCCCAAATTAGGACGCACTTTACATTCCCGCACTATGTGTTTAAATACCGCAATACTTTTCATAATCCTCACTGACTTGGNACCCTCTCCTCCTCTTAGTCCTCCCAAAGACAAGAACAAAGGCAAAAAGAAAATGGAAGATTTAGGCAACAGCAAAAATGAGAATGTGGTTGAACGGGTAGAGGCCACTGATGGCCAGGGTATTCGGCTTCAGAATGAAACTGTGTCGCAGTTGGAACGAAAATTGTTGAAGTTTCAACAAGAGCTTGATCAAGTTCGGAATCTAGCAAACCTGTCATTCTCCCTCAACGTCCTAGACGTCAATATCCAGAATCCTGCACCTCCTCAAAACATCCCAAAATAGGAAAATCATCCAGCAGCTCATCATCACACCACCCCACCAAAGAACCAAACTCTTCCAGCACATTGCAATGCCTGCCATACTCCAAACAACACCCCACTGCTTATTCCAGAACCTCAGAACTCCACAAATGACCATTTCCACACTCATGCTCCAGGCCACCATAACAATCCATCTACGTGGAGACCATGCCACACTCCACTCCCCCTCTCACATACACACCTGAGTCCGATGAAAAAGACCTGCTTATCAAGTACTTGGCCGAAGAACTTAGGAAGTTGACCAGCCGGGTTCAAGGCGTCGAGGGAATCAAGGGAGTCGAAGGGTTGAACTATGAAGACCTCTGCATACAGCCCGATGCTGAACTGCCCGAGGGATACAAACCTCCTAAGTTTGAAATGTTTGATGGTACAGGTGATCTAAGAGTCCATCTGAGAACTTATTGTGACAAGTTGGTCGGAGTAGGGAAGGATGAAAGGATCTGCATGAAGTTGTTCATGAGGAGCTTGAAAGGAGATGCATTGTCCTGGTAAATCAGCCAAGATCCCAAGAAATGGTTGAATTGGGTGAGCATGGCATCAGACTTTATGGACAGATTCAGGTTCAACACATAGAATGCACCAGACGTGTTCTATATCCAAAATTTGAAAAAGAAGCCCACAGAGACATTTCGCGAGTATGCTACTCGTTGGAGGTTCGAAGCTGCCAAGGTCAGACTCGCCTTAAAAGTGGAGCAGATGAACAAGTTCTTTGTCCGGGCCCAGGACCCGCAGTACTATGAATGGTTGATGACTATTGAGAACCACAAGCTCTCCGACATTATCAACTTAGGTGAACGGATTGAAGAAGGTATCAAGAGCGGTATGGTTACAAATTTTGAAGCCTTGCAAGCTACAAACAAGGCTTTGCAGTCTGGTGGTGTGTCTAAGAAAAGAGACGTGGGAGCCGTGATGGTTGCACAAAGAACCAAATCCCCACTCAAATACCAAACTTACCCAACACCTCCACTCACATATCAACCAACCCCAAATTACCAAGCACCCTCATACCAAGCTCCACCACCAACTTATCAATCACCTCCACACTGACATATCAACCTGCTTCACCCAGATACTCGCAACCCGCTCCTGTCTACCACACTTACAATTCCCAACCATCTCATTACCAATCACCCCCTACCCAGCAAAACTTCCCTAGACCTCGTCCTAATTTTGATCGTAGACCTCCAAAACAGTATACCGCCATCGCTGAACCCATCGACCAGCTATATGAGAAGCTCAAGGCTGCTAGTTATGTCACCCTCATCCCTACTACAACCCCTGAGAATCCTTCTCAATGGGTCAACCCAAACAAGTCATGTGCATACCACTCCGGCATGAAGGGGCACACCATCGATGAATGCCCCTCTTTGAAGGACAAGATACAAACCCTGATTGACAACAAGGTCATCATGGCAAAGGAATCCGCTCCAAACGTCTGCAATAATCCTCTTTCGTACCATAAGGGTGGAGGCATCCGCTTGATTGAAATAGAGGATAATTGGGACCCCGAGGAATCAATCGAGTTGATCGCAGGAGGCGATGATCCAAGGAAACCTGTAGTCACTCTCAAACCGATCATAGTCCAAATTCAACCAGCTGAGGATGCTGAGGTAAATATGTTTGTGCCTCTTGAGTTTGAAGCAGCGTCACCTGCAAAGACACCAGTATTGATTGAAGTTGAGTTCGTGTCTCCGGCAAATGCACCCACACCGTTTGAGGTTGTAGTCTTGCCACCCCAGGCACATGTTCCATTCGAAGTGAGTGTAGATGCACCAATCACGGTGGCGATATCGACCACACCACCTTTCTATACAGATGTTGTACCATGGAACTATACAGCTGAGGCGATAAGGAAAGGCAAAGTCAAGACTGAAGAGGTTGTTGCAGCGCAGTGTATGACAAGAACTGGTAGAGTCTATATCCCTGAACATCTGGCTGAATCCAGCAGGCAGACTTCCAATCGGCCTCCCATTATCGAGACAGGTCCGGACGACCTTTGGAGGAAAGTACAGGCCAATGAGTATTTGGTCATCCACCAGTTGAACAAAACGTCAGTGCAAATATCCATCCTCTTTGCTGCAGAATTCCGAGATGCACAGGAATGCTTTATTGAAGGTATTGAATGAAGCCTATGTGTCAAATAACATCACTAGTGGAGAAATGGCTAATATGGTGGGACAAGTATTAGAGAGTCACAAGATCACTTTTCATGAGGATGAGCTGCCTCCTGAAGGGCTGGGCCATAACAAAGCAATGCACATAACTGTGCAATATGAAGATTATTTCATCACCAGAATCCTGATCGAGGGGGGATCCAGCCTTAACATCTGTCCGTTGATAATGCTCAAGAAATTGGGTAAAGGTCTGATGAGATAAAGGATGGAGCGATCAATGTGAAGGACTTCGATGGATCTCAGAGGTTCACCATTGGTGAGATCAGCCTATGCCTGCAAATGGGGACAACCTGGTTCGAGGTGGACTTCCAAGTGATAGATATTTCAGCATCCTACAATCTGTTATTGGGACTACCCTGGATCCATGATGCTGGGGCCGTAGCATCAACGCTACATCAGGCAGTGAAGTTCGAGTGGAACCACCAAGAGGTGATTATTCATGGTGATGGTAGCAACCCTATTTACAGTCGCCAGACTATTCCGGTGATTGAAGGAAGAAAGAAGCTGGGTGGAGAAACTTACCACCACATTGAACGGGTCAACACTATCGACAAAGATAAATGGTGGGATATAAAGATCGCAAGTATGATGAATTGGCGAGGGTACTAGCCAGGTAAAGGGCTCAGCAAGGACCTTCAGGGGATCTCCAAACCTATCAAACTCAAGAAGCACGGCACCACTTTCGGTTTGGGATATGAATACACTTGGGAAGAAGTCAAAAACTGGTCGCCACCATGGCACGGTCCCTATTACCCTTTGGAACAACCAATACCGCATCTGGAGCAGACCGTCCAACAGGCCGACGTTATTTATGGATCAGACAAAGAAGAAGCACTTACAACAATGAGGAACTTGTTTCTAGAGGACAGTGATATGGACTGTTGTGTTATTCTCGAGGAGGAGGGGGAGGAATGCCCTTCTATACGGGCTGTGAGCAGAGGGACGTACCTCAAGAATTGGACTATCAGAACAACCAAAGCCCGACGAGCCTCGGGGTAGCAAGGCTAAAACAAGCATTATTCACTATTTTCTTTACAAAATGATTTCCTTTTTCGCATTTTAATTCCTGCAATACGATCTTCAATGTTCAAAACAATCGTTCAGTTTATCAAAAGCGTTTTTGAATTTTTCTTATGAATCAATATTTATTGTTATCATTTTTCTCTCACTGCTTTACCTATAAAACATTACTATTACCTGTCTTGATGAATCGATGACTGTGACATGCAACGAGACAACGCAGCAAACGGATGTAGATTCAGAAGAGGATGACATACCTAACGAGATTGTCAAAGAAGTTGAAAATTTGAGAACAGACCTAAGTCCAACCTGGACGAGACTGAAATCATAAACCTGGGAGATTCATAAAACATCAAGGAAACACGAATCAACATTCATTTGCCGCCGTCAGAAAATAAAGAATACGCAGAATTTCTAAAGGAGTATGAGGACATATCGCCTGGTCGTATGACAACATGACTGGTCTAAGTACGTCTATTGTGGCTCACAAATTGCCAACCAATCCAATATGTCCACCGGTAAAACAAAAGCTCAGGAAGTTCAAACCCGACATGAGTTTGAAAATCAAAGAAGAAGTCACCAAGCATATCAACGCTAAGGTTCTTAAGGTAGTTGAGTACCCGACATGGTTAGCCAACATTGTGCCAGTACCAAAGAAGGATGGGAAGGTCAGAGTCTGTGTCGACTACCGGGATCTCAACCGGGCTAGTCCGAAAGAAGACTTCCCTTTGCCAAATATACATATCCTGATTGACAATTGCGCCAAGCATGAACTAAAATCATTCGTGGATTGCTTCGCAGGTTATCATCAGATTTGGATGGATGAGGAAGATGCTGAGAAAACGGCTTTCATTATGCCGTGGAGAGTGTACTGTTACAAGATGATACCATTCGGCCTGAAGAATGCAGGGGCCACCTACATGAGGGCTATAACCACCATCTTCCACGACATGATTCACAAAGAGATCGAGGTATACGTGGATGATGTTATTATCAAGTCTAGGAAATCCACTGACCACATAGAAGATTTGAGGAAGTTCTTCAAAAGGTTGCGAAAATACAATCTAAAGCTGAACCCTGCGAAGTGTGCATTTGGGGTTCCTGCTGGAAAGTTGCTCGGGTTCATTGTCAGCCGCCGAGGGATAGAATTGGATCCGTCAAAAGTCAAAGCCATTCAAGAACTACCACCGCCAAGGAACAAGAAAGATGTGATGAGTTTCTTGGGGAGACTTAATTACATCAGCCAATTTATAGCATAGTCTACAGTTATCTGTGAGCCGATCTTCAAGATGCTGAAGAAAGACGCCACAACAAAGTGGACCGATGATTGTCAAAAGGCTTTCGACAAAATCAAGGCATACCTATCAACACCACCAGTCTTGGTACCACTCGAGCCAGGTAGACCTCTGTTACTCTACCTTGCAATGTTAGATAAAGCTTTCGGCTGCGTTCTGGGGCAACACGATGAAACAGGAAGAAAGGAGCAAGCCATTTATTATCTCAGCAAGAAGTTCACTCCGTACGAGGCCAGATATTCTCTATTGGAACGCACTTGTTGTGCTTTGACTTGGGTAGCCCAGAAGCTGAGGCATTACATCTGTACCTACACAATGTATCTCATATCGAGGATGGATCCATTGAATTATATCTTTCAAAAGCCCATGCCCACCGGCAAGCTAGCCAAATGGCAAATCCTGCTGAGTGAGTTCGATATTATCTATGTGACTCAGAAAGCGGTCAAGGGACAAGCACTGGCAGACCATCGCTGAGAAACCTGAAGATAGAGAATACGAACCTCTGAAATTGTATTTTCCTGATGAAGAAGTATCATTCATAGGAGAAGACATTGCAGAATCCTATGACGGTTGGAGAATGTTCTTCGATGGAGCGGCGAACTTCAAGGGAATTGGCATTAGAGCAGTCCTATAATCAAAAACCGGTCAGAATTATCTGGTATCTGCCAAACTTAGATTCCCCTGCACCAACAATATAGCAGAATATGAAGCTTGTATCTTAGGGCTCAATATGCCCATTGACATGAACGTCCAGGAGTTGTTAGTGATAGGTGACTCAGATTTGCTGGTACATCAGGTGCAAGGAGAGTGGGCTACCAAGAACTACAAGATATTGTCGTATCTGCACCACGTACAGTAATTGAGAAAGAGGTTCACAAAGACGGAATTTCGGCATGTCCCCAGAATCCAGAATGAGTTCGCCGATGCATTGGCTACTCTGTCCTAAATGATCCAACACCCAGACAAGAATTTCATTGATCCTATTCCCATAAAGATCCATAATCATCCAGATTATTGTGCCCATTTCGAAGAGGAAGCAGACGGAAATCCTTGGTATCATGACATCAAAGAGTATTTGGCGAAAGGAGATTACCCGGAGCTTGCGAATCCTACTCAAAAACGCACACTTCGAAGACTATCCAACAATTTCTTTCACAGCGGAGGAATCCTATATAGGAGGACTCCCAATTTGGGGTTATTAAGGTGTGTCGATGCAAAAGAAGCCTCAAAACTACTAGAGGAAATTCATGTTGGGACCTGCGGTCCACATATGAACGGTTTTGTTCTGGCAAAGAAGATACTCCGAGCTGGTTACTTTTAGATGACTATGGAAACAGACTGCATCCAGTATGTCTGGAAATGAAACCGCTGTCAGATATACGCAGATATGACAAAATACCTCCAAACAAGCTCAACGCAACAAGCTCACCATAGCCGTTCACCGCATGGGGCATGGACGTTATTGGACCAATCGAGCATGTCGCCTCCAACGGACACAGGTTCATTCTGGTAGCCATCGATTATTTCACCAAATGGGTCGAAGCAGCATCCTACAAAGCAGTGACTAAGAAAGTCGTGGCAGACTTTGTCCGCGACCATATTGTTTGTCGATTCGGGATTCCTAAGTCAATCATCACCGGCAATGGTTCCAATCTAAACAGTGACTTGATGAAATCTATGTGCGAGGCTTTCAAGATCAAAAACAAGAATTCCATAGCTTACAGACCTCAGATGAATGGATCTATAGAAGCCGCCAACAAAAACATCAAGAAGATACTAAGAAAGATGATAGAAAGGCACAAGCAATGGCACGAGAAGTTATCATTTGCCTTATTGGGATACCGCACCACAGTTCGTACCTCAACAAGGAAACTCCCTATATGCTAGTTTATGGTACTGAGGCTGTTATTCCTGTCGAAGTTGAGATTCCATCTCTAAGAATTATACAAGAAGCTGAGCTCAGCGATGCAGAATGGGTAAAGAGTCATTATGAGAAACGAGCCCTCATAGATGGAAAGAGAATGAATGCAGTCTGTCATGGTCAACTATATCAGAACAGAATGTCCAGATCCTTCAACAAGAAATTCAAGTCGAGACAGTTCAGACCAGGGCAACTGGTGTTAAAGAAAATCTTTCCACATCAAGACGAAGCCAAAGGGAAGTTCTCTCCCAACTGGCAGGGTCCGTACATGGTTCACCGGGTACTAACAGGAGAGAACTTATACTCGTAGAAATGGACGGAGAAGTCTGGCCAAATCCAATCAATTCAGATGCAGTCAAACACTACTACGTGTAATCTTATGCTTTCTAAATGATGATGTAAATTGAACTACACCTGACCTGATTCCCGTTTAAGAGGGGATACGTAGGCATCCCTATGTGTTCAGTCACAATTCAATAAAATTTTCATTTTCCCCCGCAATTGGAAACTGGGGCAGAATTTTGAGGAGGACCCTCAAAATTCCGAAGCAATTTCAGCCGATCGCCGCATGAGCAGCAGTTAGAAACATCAACCCATCAAACTGGGGCAGAATTTTGAGGAGGACCCTCAAAATTCTGTAGCACGAGAGGTTGAAATGTCTCGAACCGTGTCACGATCATCGGTTCATCTAAAACTATTTTAGATTATATGTTTATGTTATACTTTTACAAAAATCGTGCATGCTTATTCTTGAAACAACTTGTTTAGCAAATGCTACCCCTAATGATGCAGACTGTATCATCAAATCAAGTCGAACGAGTCAAGTAAATCCAACAGGGATACGAACTAACCCTCCCCTTTACAGAACTCACGATTTTTCTGTGAATCCAGGCACAAAGAAAAAACACGCAGAGAAGTCTCAAGTTTTATCACGATCGCAAATTCCAAAGTTCGATGTCCACACAAAAGGACGAACATGTTCAAAATCACAATCCGCAAAACCATCATACTTGCCGTCATCTATTATCAATACAAATAACACCCCGCAGTCACAATACCCTCAATAATCGCAATGTCGCAATCTATCACCAGCTAAGAATTCCTACCATAATTTATTTTTCTTGCATAAGGCTACCTTTCTGCCTTCAGAGACTAAACGATGTCTCCATCTGCATTCGCATCTTGCATAAGGCTACCTTTATGCCTTCCCAGACTAAGCTATGTCTCCATGTGCATTCGCATCTTGCATAAGGCTACCTTTATACCTTCTGAGACTAAATGTTGTCTCTATCTGCATCCGCATCTTGCATAAGGCTACATTTCTGCCTCCCGAGACTAAACGTTGTCTCCATCTGCATTCGCATCTTTCATAAGGCTACCTTTCTGCCTTCCGAGACTAAACGCTGTCTCCATCTGCATTCGCATCTTGCATAAGGCTACCTTTCTGCCTTCCGAGACTAAACGTTGTCTCCATCTGCATTCGCATCTCGCATAAGGATGCCATTCTGCCTTCCAACCTGCATAAGGCTACCTTTCTGCCTTCCGAGGTTAAGCTCTACCTCCACCTGCACCTGTATAAGGATACCTTTATGCCTTCCGAGGTTAAGCTCTACCTCCACCTGCACCTGCATAAGGCTACCTTTCTGCCTTCCGAGGTTAAGCTCTACCTCCACCTACATTTTCATAAGGCTACCATTCTGCCTTCCGAGACTAAGCTCTGCCTCCAATTTACCTTTTCAAGAATGACTGATGTATCAAGCATTATTTATTTCGCTTTCCTTCGGGCTAAGCTCTGCCCTTTTAATTCACAAGACTAGCTTTGTCTTGTTAGCATCATATTATTACATCTTCATGGGCTGAAATAAAGCCAACCTATCCAAAGGCGTCATCGTTCGGAGGCACCATCTTCATAGCCCGAGAACACCATGTCATGGCCTGAGGATATTTTTTCTCCTTTTTCATATCATTATTCAAAGGTGTCATGGTTAGAGGCACCATCCTCATGGCCCGAGAACATCATTTCATGGCCTTCGAATCCTGCATCAAGCAATTCATGGCCCAAGACATCATGGTCTAGAGACGTCATCATCAACCTTCCAAAGACAGCATTCACGGTCCAACGGGAATTTGCATCATGTTTAAGTTACGCACAATATACGCTCGTATTGTTCATTTGCAGGTAGTCTGTCAAGCACCAGCCATCCTGGCCGGAGCGGTCCCGCTCCAGTTCTCCTAACCATTCCCGTAAGTCGTTTGTTCACCTAACCCCATACATAGCGTTCGTTCTTGTAAAGCTTCATCGATATACTTCGCCGATGACTTCTGAAGTACATACGGCCTGATTCCTGTAAAGCAGGGATATGTAGGTAGCTCAGAAACCAAGGCGCAGCCTAAATCCCTTCAAACCGTTTTGCTCGGTCAAAATTGGCCATCATATCTTTACCCGACAACTCTTTCATCCTTCCAGGGTAAAGAGGGGAAGCTATTGATACCCAATTTTTCCTCAATATATATATTTTTTTAATTTGCATATATACCGGCAAAATCACTTTTTATAACAACTGGCATTTTTTCCATAATGTCCCATATTTTTATTAATTTCTTTTCCAAATTATTCAGTATTTTACACTCTATAATTATGCATAAATTGTATTATAAATAATTTTCAAAATATTTCCCAGCTCAATATACTATTTTTATCCTATTGGAATTTAATTATTTCATAAATTAGCCAATTTGGCATTATTTAGCTATAATTACAGCAATTTTACAATTATAGCCTAATTGTACGTTTTATACTATTTAAATCAATAATTAATCATTTTATATTTTTAATATGAGTTAATTACCTTAATTTCAGTTATTTAGCATTAATTTCATTTTTTATAATTACTAGCTATTTTTATTAATTATTTAGCTATTTTAATGGGTATTTAACTAATGGCCATTTCTATTTTCAGTCATAGCCCAAATTAAACAGAAACCCACCTGATTAAATCTGGACCCCTACCCATTTAATTAGCCCAAATACCAGACCCAAACCTTAAAGCCACCCGACCCAATCCCCCTTTTAATCTGGACCGTTGATCACCTTTGATCAACGGACAAGATTAATTCTTACCATAATTAGACCTAAGACAACCCCCCCCCCCGTCTCTCATTTTCACTCNATCTCTCTACTCTCTCTCTCGATCTCTCTAGCCCCCTCTAGAGACTTCCAGTCTCTCCACCACCGATGAGGTCCGTTCGTCTTCTCCGGCCGCCTCTTCGCCGGAGGCCATGGAGTCCTCACTGTCACACCTCCTTTTTCCTCCACACCCGATTAATGAAGGGTAAATAAGGAAGTTTTTTCACTTTAAATGACATTATTCGATTTTAGGATTATTTATTGGTTTCAGAGTCGCCACCCGGATTTCTTTTACGGTGTTCCGGGACACCATTTATTTATTGAAATCCCAAACTGAGGAAATTTTGACTCTATTTTAATTTGTCTACGACCAAAAATCCGAGTAAGGAATTCTATTAACTCAGGATAAGGTGTTAGGCATTCCCGAGTTCCGTGGTTCTAGCACGGTCGCTTAACTATTAATATTTGGCCTAAATTATCTGATTATTTACATATTTTAGCCTATTGTGCATTTTTAGCCTTCTTACTTTTTAGCCGCTTTTTAATATTTACGGAATTATTTTAATACAAGTCACGATGACGTGTACTTGTTATTTTGGACACGTTACAAACTGCGACATATGAAATGTACCCGCGATTTACAACATGTTTATTTTAATTAATATTTTTGAGTTAGAGTCGGGGACATGAGTTGCCACACCCGAGTGGGGATTAAGTATCACGACTGTTCCACAGAAACCGTACCCATAGTCACGATGATTTGTTTATTTTAACTGTTTGATGGTCGAGTCACGCCAGCGTGCACTCGAATGGGATTTACGTAGCATGACCATGCCACGAAAACCGTACCTATAGTCACGATTATTTCCTAATCTTACATTACCAGTAACAAAGTAGATAACAACATTGTTTACATATTTAACAACGATTATAGCTACAATTATGTAATCATTTCAGTAATGAAACAATTCATCAACTTCTCTAAAGCAATACATAAAAACTCTGCAATTTTTCACTTAATCATTGTTTAATAACCAATATCCATGTTTCAAGTAATTGCTAATTAACAACATTTCCTTACTAGGACAACTCCCTTTTCCTATATAACTTATTCAAAACAAATGAAAACCAAAACTTTTCTTTCTAATTAAACTCAAACTTTGTTGTTGTCCAAATTATATTCACAATGGGGCATCATGAATTCATCAGGAACGCACTAACAGAAACCAAACAAAACNTGGATCTTGTGGACCATGTACGAAGACCTCGACGAACTTTGGACCTCGAACATGCATAATACTGCTCGGAAGACAAGGGATTTGTTTCCTTGGTGTTTAACTCGACCAAACAAGAGGCTTCAAAGAGACGGCAGGTCACGAATGGACGCCTCAATCGGAAAACCTCACATCCTCGAATTCTTTTGATGCGCAGGGCTTTCTCTTTTTATTAAGAAATCAACTGATTTACATAGTCGCGACCAAAGATTCCAAGTGAAAACACAAACAAGACCAAAGAAACGACACTTCAAACGTCGACCTCGACTCGCTTCAACCAGAATTGAGAACGACCTCTTCAGCAGCGCCGAACTCGTCGAAAAACCAACAGAGAAGAAACAAGCTAGGCGTTGTCTTGAGAGCTGAAACGCACGACTGTTTTCAGCTGTGTTTTAGCTGATTTATGGGGCTGTTTTTGGCATGATTTTGGGGCTATTTTGGGGGAAATAAAGCTATCTTTCAGAAGTGTTTGCTGCTGCATTTTTTTTTACTGTTTTACTGGTGATTGGGGTAGAGTTGAGCAACAGTTGTTCTCTCAAAAGTGAGAAAGTTGAATAGAGAGGTCTGCTGGTTTTTAGGAGGAGAATAATGAAGAAGAAGAAAAGGAAGGCGAGTGGGGGCTGGAACGGCTCAGCTAGGGTCTTCTAGGTTAGAGATAGGGGTGATAGATCTGATCCCTTAGGTTTTTTTAGGAGAGGGGTTTTGGGCTGATTAGGGAATGGGCTTGAGAATTATGGGCTTAGGTCTGAGTTGGGCTCTAAATCTACAAAATTGGGCTAAGAAGTTGCTTCTAAAATACTTATAAGAAATAATATAAAATAACTCTTAATTGATTTTAATAAATTATTATATTAAAAATGAAATTAAGAATTAAAGTTGAAACTATTTTTTTGGTATTTTTCAAAGATTATATAAAAATAGAAATCCTAGCAAAATAGTATGACTACAAAATGAAACTATTGTTTTATAATTTTAGTTTTTTTGCGATAAAATAAAGTAAAAAGGTCAAAACTAGTTAAAATAATAATATTAGGCCTAAACTAAATATTTAAACGCTATACCGTGTAAAATTTCGGGGAGGGTCAAAAATTACATGTCTACAGCTGCCCCTCTTTGACTTGAAACGCGAAGAGTTTCAGGCAAAGAACGACGAGACAGGTTTTTTTTTTACCCGACCCTTATTTAGAGAGACCTAAAACTAAAAGAAAGGATAATGTGACCGAGTCCTGGTTTTGGACAACCTACATATCTCGGGTTATAAGGGAATCAGGTCGTGTGTAGTTCAAGAAGTTTTGGAGTGATGGAGTGGCAGAGTCGAGCGAGGTTCCGTCCGAGGCTCCGATTCGCGGTCCCGTTATTACATCAAAATCAAAAAGGAAATACTAACTAAGCCTATCAGCTACGAGTTACAAGATTCCTATCTATGAGTCTTCTGAAGCTTGGTCTTGAGTCTTGGCTCGTTCTTCATGCAGACTTTGATCTGAACCTTGATGATTGCTGGCTGCAGGTGCTAGTTCATTCTTCTACAGCTTTTTCGGATCAAGAATGGACATGCATAGCTTGTGACTTCAATCTGTCTCGAGCAGTCCACATCTTTTCCGCTTCTGTACTTTGGGGTTCAACTCTTTTCTTTTCTTCTTCTCTTTTATTCTGAATTGAGACTTCTTCTTTTGGTCGTCTCGAATCCATTGTAACCTGCGCAAAATCAAAGCAAACGAACGAAATTTTCTGCCCCAGTTTTCACTAGGAAAATTTCGTGAGTTATTGTAATAAAATCTATGTTACTTTATTATTGAAAGCAATGAAAAGCCGGGAATGGTGCACCCGGAGTTATTGTGGACTAGGGAGTGGATACCCTATGCCCAAAGGTAAAATCAACTAGGGATTGGAGACCCTATGTTGGACAAGATCGACAGGTTATGTTGTCGTCAAGAAAAAGATCACCAGGTTATGCCGGTGTCTGGGGGCGGATCAACGTGTTATGCCGTTGTCAAAAAAAGAAATCACTAGGTTATGCTGGTGTCTGGAAAGGTCAACAGGTTATGCTGTTGCCTGGGGAAAAGAGGTCACTGGGTTATGCCAGTGTCTGGAGAAGAAAAATTCACCAGGGTATGTTGGTGTCTGGAAATGAGATTCATCGGCTTATTGCCGGCATCAACTAAGGAATGGGCACCTATGTTGGAAAGAAGACTAGGGAGTGGAGACCCTATGTCTAAAAATAAAATCAACTAGGGAATGGAGACCCTATGTTGGAAAATGAGA